>CM033276.1:22303660-22366807 GCA_019343175.1 Oedothorax gibbosus | reverse complement strand
GAATTAAAATTTCGATAAGTTATATTTGGATAAAATTAAAATCGTATTTTCAACCTCTAAAAATTTCAATAGATATTTTAATTGGATATATTTATCTTAATCTAAAAGCAAATTAGCATCGTTCCAAAAAAAATACAATTCCACTGCTAAATAAAAATTAGCCCAAATAGAATCCAGGAAAACCATTCCTTCCTATAACGTTAACGATCTAATCAATATGCATTGACATAACCTAACCAACATTATAGCAAACTATAATAAATCAAAAATTTTACGCTCTCCAATAAGGGGTTAGTAGTGCACTCAGATATAGGAGGTCATCCAACCCGACTCCCCTGTGAATGAGTTTTTCGATCGATACACGTCAGAGCATGGCGGGAAAAGCCTACTAATCAGAGACGGGGAAGCACAATCAATGCTCGTGAGATGGGATTAGAAGCACGTAGTATAATATTCTTGGGGGAAAGACAACCTGTTGCAAAATATGTGTGTGGAACTATATTAAATATATGTTTTAGTGGGAATCAAGTTTATTGTCGAAAGAATGTTTATGTACACTGCTCAAGAATAATTAGGGGAGCACTTTGCGTACTTTTGTTAACCCTTTCAGTTACAACGTTTTATTTTTTATTATTAAAACCTAAAATTTGTGAAATAGATTTATTATGCATCCACAATGAAATGGTAAAAAAAATTGGAATCATAAATTTTGAATAAATTATAACAATAATTTTTTCAAAACTTTATTTGTTAAAAAAAAGTTAAAATCAATTTTTAAACATCTAAGAATGCAAGCGTGAAGAATTTAGGGTCAATTTATTTCCAAAAAATTTTGGGAGTGAATTTTATTTTACCATGTTTTTCATGTTTTCATTTAATTAAAACAAGCAGTATTTAATTCTTCAAAAGACATGATTCTTCCATCTAACGATACATAAGTACGACCTCAACTTGGTGAGAAAAAAAAAATCGCTAGCTGATGATTCCAAATGGAATCATTAGGGATGAATAGGGTTCAAATCATGAGCTCCCCTAATTGTTTTGAGCAGTGTATTTTCCGATACAGTAAATCTCGGTTACAACGACAACTCTTTATTTAATAACCACAATTTTTAATTAACTCCTCGGTCATAACGCTAAATATAATTGTTCATGTGATATCTAAAATGCCTTCTTAAAAAGAAAGATTAAAAAAGAAATGCGTTATCACTGCTAAAATTTTATTCGCCAAATGATATGAAAAGTTGCCAAATTTGAAATTTATTTCCTACCTGAAAACTATTGACCGGAGAAGGAGAAATTAAGCTACTACTAATTGCACATAGGGTAAAATGTATTCAATATATGTAATTTTATTACTTTAATAATATGAGTATATAATAGGTATTTTACATGATTTACTATACTTAATATTCAACCATGTTTATAACATTACTCTTTTATAACATCATAAACATCGCGGTCCCTTGAAAGACGCTAAAACCGGGTTACACTGCATGAAGAAAGTTAATAGGAGTGTTGGATTTACGTTAAAGAAAAATTTTAACGTCTTAAAACTGAATCACTTAATTTAAAAAAAGTGTATAGTCACAGCAGTGATGCCAACTTAACAGCAGACTGTAGACCAATCACAACGAGGTCTAAAAGCAAGCACAGGAGAATCATAAGTTTATTCTCGAAGAAGCAAAAAGGATACTTGAAAAGGGAAAAATTGAGGCAATCGTTTCTCTTTTGGGGAGCCCAAGCATTTTTATTAAGAGGAGAAGTCCGAAAACCTCGAATGGTTAAAGACTATTTAGAGACTATAAATAGATTCACACTTCGAGATGCCTGCCACTCCAAAGAAGAGAGGACTTAATTAAACGTGTCTCGACACATACCATATTCAGTATAATAAATCTTAACCCCATTTCTTCTCGCTCCCGTGAAAATGACGTGGCTCCCGTGAAATGAAGTGACGCCTTTTATTTCTCTACAAACTAAACTCCTCGGCGCAACAGCCCATTAGTGGGCCAAGGCCTGCCGTGCCCATTTCAGCTTTCGTGACCTAGGGCTCTGGGGTGCTAGGCATATGTCCCGGTAAGGTGGTAAGCCTCACGCGGGACCCCCAGTGTTTAGTTCGCAAGTATGCTTGGTACCCATTTTATCGACCCACGTGAGGGATGAAAGGATGAGTCAACCTCGCCCAATCCGGGATTCGATCCCCGGACCTGTGGCGTGGCAATGCGAAGCACTATCACTGAGCCACTGGGCCTTTTATTTCTCACTCCCGTAATATTTCCGGGCTGGAGTGATTAGTAGTAAAGTGCCAATACGATTAAAACTATATTATCAATCAAAACCCCAATATATGATTAAATAACTCGAAAAAAATTCAATCTAAAAATAAATTTAAAATTGAAAATGAATACATACATTGTTCATACACATATTTTTATATAATTTTCTGAGTTTAAAAAAATAGACACGTTTATGACCGTTTTCTTGAAAATTTTCCGATTGCTAAGGGGTTAAAAGTGCGTATTATCAACTACCTATGAACCAGAAAATTAAACTAGAAAACAATACACTGTTTTTGAAGTGGAAGGAAAGCTATACCAATGTAAGATTGTTTCTTTCGGCAAGATAATAGAGTTCAAATAGAGTTTTTGGTTTCCAAAAAGCTTTAGATAAAATAATAAACCACGAAAACTGAGAAGGAGTGTTTCCATATTTGGATGACATGCTGGTGTGAGTGTGGTTAAAACCAAGATGACCACGACAAAAATTTAGATAGATTTCTAAAGGCAACACATAAATATAATTTAACCCTAAATCAAGAGAAGTGTTATTTTCCATCCTTGCTGTCAAGTTACCGGCAATGTTGTCGAAAATGAAACGATAAATCCGTATCCTGATAGGCTCAGACCGTTACTAGACTTGCATATTCCAACTGATACCGCTTCTCTACAAAGACTTATGGGCTGGGCATGTTCTCTCACCATTGCAGGTGGTTTTCTGGATTTTCCAATAAGCCACTATGAAACTGATAGCAGCTATTAAATCCGAAATATCTAAAGCTTCCCTCTCAACCGTGGAAGATATAGAGAAAGACACATCTGAACACGCCATCGCAGCTACTCGACTTAGTTAAGCCAGTCGACCTGTTGCATTTTTCAAATGTAAACTAGGGGTGTGTTATACCACACGACTTTAAATTAAAATTAAATAAATCAATAAACTTAAAGACAATTATTTGCCCTATAAGGTAATTTCAATAACTTTATCAAGACCTAAAAATTTCCTATGGCAGCTACCATTTGCGCATGTGAGATTTCTCGGAAACTTTTTTTTTATGACGTCTGACAAGTACTAGGGACTCGTGTAACAAATTTAAGAGACATTGTCAGTCCCGTAGAGCTAATGCATTAGTTTTGGAATCACAACTTCTGCAGAAGTATTGCTTCGTCATGATAGCCCTTTTTCCCCAGGAATGGGAATCAATATAACATCGAAATGAAGTAAGTTTGAAACGTTATTTAATCATATATTTTTGCAGTTTTGAAATACCAAAAATATACAGCAGATGGTGACGCTATTTTAAAACTTTATCAATTAATACTTAAATAACCGGATGTTATCTTCTTTTAAATTTTGTTTTAAATTAGTGTTATGGTGATTCCCATACCTGGTGAAAATGGGATAACACGGCAAAACAATTCTTTTGCAAAAGTTGGGATTTCAAAACTAATGCATTAGATCTATGTGGCAGATACTCCCTCTTAATGTCAGTAGCTCTTTTAGTTCGTGCTGTAGAGTAGATTTAAACAGGCAGTCGATGTTCAAAAACCCGATTCTTTAAAAGCAACATTCTTTGAAACGTGTAGAAACGCAAAGTCTCCGTTTCGGATTTTCGACATCATCGCAATACATACTTTCATTAACTTGCATTTCATATTAGGTAACTGAAAGTAAAGAGGTGTTAATTTCATTGGGGAGTTTCCCATACAAGGATTCTTTTTCGGCAATTTAGTGAAAGCAAAGTGTGTACTGAAAGCTTTCGGTGCCCCTACGTTTTTACATCTAGCTATTTAGTTATAGTAAATAGTAATGTATAATTGTATTACATATTAAGTGTTTCTTAAATTGTATACCCCCATATATGGAATTTTGTAACTATACAGGTATTTTTGAATGAAAGGAAATTTATATTCATAATGGAAATGGCCAAAGAAAAGTATACTAAAAAAGATAATTATATTCTTCCTCTTTTATAAATTTTATATAAAAGCATAAACATGGAAAATATCCTCTTGAAGTTTGACGGAACTTCTAGCGAAAAATAGGTACTCTGATCACCTTACGCACTACAATAGAAGAATAGTATTTCCCGGAAAAATGTCATTGAAAATATATTTTATCTCTAACCATATCTCTATCAACTTTTAATTGATAATCTTTTCACGCTATGATTTTCGAGATAAGCTGATCAACCGTGATAGTTGTGATGTACTATTAACTCTAAATGATGAAGTAAATTCTAAACTTACGTAAAAGATGTAAAATTAGCGAATATAAGAATTTTGTTTAAAATAAAGAGATGTTAACTATGGCTTACGCCAGATTTGGCGTAAAATTGCCGGGCACGATTCTTTAGGTTAACCCAGACTTGATGTATGACGATGTCTAAGAATTAATATTGAAACATGTTTTGGAGAATTTGATGGTATTTGCTACAATATCTCATGACAGTAAAGGCGATAACTATTCTAGATCTGCTGAATACTTCTTCGAAATGCAATTCTCTCTCCATATAGCATGTTTGTGTGAGCAGCAGCAAATTAACTGTTCAACTATTTTTTGATCCTTAAATATATCCCGGATCAGATTTTTCTTTGTTTATGAAATCGGCAATTTTTTCAGGGGGCTATGAGAAAGCCTTTAAAGTCAAAGAAGTGCCTGGATACAATCAGGCATCCACTTATTTTTTTTTGTTGAACATTAACGCTGATATCAGAATGGGATTAGATTTAATATCCGGATGGGTGTGCTGACCAGTGGAGAGCGGATCCCTTTTCATAAAATAAAAATATACATATAAAACAAATCACCGTTATTAAGGGTACACCCGTGCAACGCCGGGTTTATAAAGCTAGTCTAGCTAAAACAATTGTGCAAATAGTTTTTGTTTAATTTTTGCATAATTTTTCTAAACAAAAACAACGTAAATAAAATATGATTTATGCAATTTTAATGATGTATTCATGGTTAATAAGTTAATCACAAAAACAAATCTGGTCAGGATATGATGTTAACTTTTACCTAAAGAGTCAGTGAGACGTGGCTACTTTATTCATAACTAGGCCAATTTTTTGTAAAAATAGGCTAATTAGTTTGGCTGATATGTGATAGTTACTATGCATTACTATAGTGAATTATTCGCATACGACAAGACTCATTAACGATGGTTGGCAAAAAAAATCCTATCGAAAATGAGCTTTCTGTTTAATTTTATTTAAATAAACATAATATAAGACAAATGAAGACATATTGAACAATTTATGTTAGGCAAATTAAGTTACAAAAAAAAAAACGAATTAAAGAAAACCCCTTAAAGCTAATGCTTTTATTCGGAAATGAAGGCGATTTCAAATTAAATTTAGTCGCAGTTATCGCGACTGTTTTTTTTTTCAAATGTCACTGTTAACTTTTAGGACGGTTTCCAAAGATCTTGCCGAAAATAAACATCTTGGAATCGCAAATCTTCGACGATCTAGAATTCATCAAAATTATCTTCTGTGATTCTAAAATAGTAGAACTCCAGCTTAAAATACATACAATTACGCATGAAAATAAAAAAAATTCCCTTATAAATATTTTTATCAAAAAGTGCTCCCAGAAAATGTGCACCTAGGTTTAAAGTTAATAGCGCACATTGCTCCTAATTTTTTCATCAAATTTCTAAGTCTGTTCACAAAGTCGTCGTTAACGGGTTAATAACAAGATCCTAATTTGTTTTAAAGAACCACGTGCTTGCTACGTTAAGGCTGAAGGCTGTAAGGTCGGATCCTCGTCTAATTGCGCAAATCTTACGTCAGTTGAAGAACTTGAAACGTGTTGTCATTGTGTTCCAAATGTCGAATGCGACGAGGCAAGTTTTCTTTCTCTTACTGTCATAATCTTTTACTTTAAAAATAGACTACGCCCATTCTAAGATGGCTTCCGGAAACTTATTTTGGATATGCTAAAGGTGGGATTTCAAACAGTAGGGACGTACAGACAGCGATCTACGCTGATTGTCAAACAAATAGCATGCATCAATTAAAATGAAATTCGCTTGGATGTCTTTTACTAACCAGATAACTTAGACTTTTAAAACAGTATCTTTGATATAAAGGGTATATTTTGAATTTTTGTGCTGTTGAAGATTTGGAGGCACAGAGTGACTTTGACTCACGAGCGGTCGTATCGGCAGCTAAATCAAATATGAAATTTCCTGCGGCTTTCACACAAACAAAGTAGATTTGTAACAGAATCTGTCAATGGCAATGATGATTTAATTCTAATAAAAATGCCTTCTTCTTATGCTTTTTAAATGAGAATTAAATTGTGCAGTTTTTTTTAATAATTGAAGTACTTCGAATTCCAATTTTTTTCTGAGATTTTCAATGTCTTCTAAATTCGATGCGCTTAATTTTTTTAACGTACACTGCGCTGCAAAAGTTTAGACAATGACTTCATTTAGCTGCAAAATTTAGAATTGTGATAGTAGAGTTACAAAAACCTCCTAAATATATTAAAAAGTATTTTGAAATGCTATAATTGAAACATAATTGTTTGATTTGCTATAATAATTTTAGTTTCATAAAAAATTTGTATGATGCAAAAGTAGTCAAAAAAATAAAAAAAGTCGGTCATTTCAACGTAAATTTACTCCACACCATACGAAAGTTCCTTCTTTATACTGAAGTTTGAAATTTCTTGAGAAAAAACCGGTTTCTTTGAACCGGTTTGAAAATACCGTTTTTTTCCCTCAAAAACGAGGAGGAACGTTTATAATGGTGTGGAGGGAATTACGTTGATGAGACCGACTTTTTGTCGTTTTTGAAGAGGTGACTAGATCTGCATTGTACTAAAGTGCAAAAAAGAATAATATGTCGCTATTTTGTGATTTTATATGGGAACGACTGCACTTTTCATCAAGAAAATCGGTCAATGCATGTCTCTAAATCTACGAATTCGTGGCAAAACTTTAAGGTGATGGACTGGTAGGCATTCGGTTCGTATTTAGAGATGTTAAATTGTACAATTGAAGCAAATATGAATTGAATAAAGATTTAAAGTGGCTATATTGTCTTTTTGGTGTATAAGTGAACCAATATTCTGTTTAGTTCACCGGATATCGTGATTTTTTTTTAAAATTTATCATATAAAAAATACAATTCATGAATAAAAATGCGAAGTTAGGCCATTATCTACTTTAAATTAGCATAATCTCGTATTTGTGTCTAAACTTTTGCATCATACAAATTTTTATTTTATGAAAAAAAATTGTTATAGCAAATCAAACAATTATGTTTCAACTATAGCATTTCAAAATACTTTTTTAATATGTTTAGGAGGTTTTTGTAACTCTACTATCGCAATTCTAAATTTTACAGCTAAATGAAGTCATTGTCCAAACTTTTGCATCGCAGTGTATCACACTTGCTTGTAGCATTTGTAGTTTTGATGGGCTATAAAAGTGGTAGCATTTGTAGGGCTATTGTTTTGTCATTTGTAGGGCTATAAAAGTGGGTGACAGACAGGCGGACTGAACGAGTATAATACCTTCCACTTTTTACGTTATAAACGTAGTGTGGAAGCTATAAAAAAGTGACATGACCCAATCTTGGTACTTGCGGCACGCGAAGCGCCGCAGTCTAAGGCCTAAGTTAGGATCTTTTGCATCCATTCGGAGCTTCGAAGCTCATGTACTTGGCATTTATATATTGTTATAATGAAAAGCGATTTTATCATTTAATTTTGATAATTTTTTCATCTATCTATTACATAGTTTTTATGGTTATTATTTTGTTTAAATAATTTAGTTAGTTTATGAATTTCATTTATTTAATTGTTAAGTGTCTTTTTTTTATATGTATTTGTTATTAATATAAAAAATATTTGGTGCATAAAATTATTAAAATTGTAACATCTAATTTAATTAAAATAAATGCATTAATTAATTTAAATTTACTAAAATGAACAGTCAGTAAATATATTTTAACCCCCCCGAACAGCCTGGAAATGGGCAAATATGTATGGTTGTTTTCACTGCATAAATTTTAAATTAAATTTATTTCAAATAACATATTTGTTTAAGAAATCAGAATTATGTTTATTTTTTAATAGATTATTTTTAAAAATTTAACGTCATTGTAAGAAAGACTGATGTACAAATGCGGAAAAAGCCGGCTTTAACGTTCGGAGGATTGGGTAATGTGATGTGATTTTTTTTAAAGCCACATGCGACTGAAAATTCTGTTACTTCGAAAGTGGTATCTGTTGACCACCTTCGCTTTGGTATCCGGAAGCATATCCGGTGTTCTATTTTTATCGCACCTCGCCACTTGTTTTTTTTATATAGAACTAATTTTCAATCGGATATAATAGTCCCGATACACTTTTTTTTTGCATTTTAGGGTCCTCAAAATACATCTGGCTATTAGTTTTTTTTGTGTGTAAGTCAATTCAACCAAACCAAACTACATTTTCTCAAGCATAACAATAATTCTTTTTCCAAAAATCAAAATGCGACACAATTCCTTCGTGGTATTTACGTTGCATTGAATTGATGATTGACTCTAAAATTTTATTCATAACCGAACTTCTTCAGAAACGGATTTTCATTCAGAATATTTGTATTTTTATTGTTTGTATGTTTAAGCTATTGCTTTTTTATGGACAAAACCATCTGATTTATTTATGTGCAATTTTCCGTTGTGCTTGGACAGTTTACCGACGTTGGGAAGATATCTGTAAAAGTTCAATGAACTTAGCATAATATGGAGTAAAGGATTTTTTTTATAGAATCAAACACTAAAAAAACCCACTTGTTTCAAAATTAAAGTATAAAGTTCATTCAATACTTTCTAAAGGTTTATTAAATTTTATTAATATAAATCCTTCAATGCTTATTAGTAAATACATTTTTACATATAAAATAAAATGAATAAAAACTAAAGTCAGTGATATTTGAATTTAAATTTATTCGTTCTATTCTTCGTTTCTACATTTCAAAATTTTTTAATATTATCCTCATTATACCTCTCATCCACTCTTCGGAGTTTGTTTCAATGTCACATAAAATCAAGAAAGCATCTTCTTCTCTCTCTTTGTTTGAAATTATAAATATATGGTTGATTGTCCTGAAATATTTTGTTTTGTTTCATTTTTCTGTAAAAAGTAATGTCTTGCGTAATAATGATTTATTTGTTGTACCGCTCAGTAAAAATAATTATTTAAGTAATCATCCACTTTTTCGATATTATCGTAATTTCAATCTTTTTAGTAATGAACTTGACTTATTTTCAACTTTTAAGGATTTAAAAAAAGATTGTCTACGAATTTTATGCAATTGAATGTCTGTCCTTTTTCCCACCACTGTAATTGGGTTGTAACCTGTTGTGTGTGTTTTTCTAAATAAATAAGAATTTGTATTAATTTTCGTAGTTTATACCAAACATTCCTTGAAGTGTAAAGTAGCCTGATGATTAACTACACTTTTAGTATCCCACTTGCTTATGTGTGCTTATGGTTCAGGCTAAAAAAGTTCAGCTACAACAAACTAATTGCAAACCTTCAACTGTTTACGTCTTAAACGTAATATGAAAGCTAAAACAAACTACTGATTAATTTGTACAAGATTCCGATCGGCTAGTTTATCGACACTTTGATTGTAACTACGTGTCCAAAAAAAAAGTCGCTGGTCAGTTTTCTGCGTTCCTTTTCTAAAAAGGTGTTCATTGGCTGAGTGTTACAGATATTTGCATAAATCTTTGTTCGACGTAAGCTCGAATCATGGACCTCACAATGCAATATTGTTTAGTTCGAAATCAACATGGATAAAAGCGGTAGACGTGTTCGGGGAAGTAATGTGACAGAGTTTAAAAAGGGGCAGATTATTGGCCTGTATCAAAGTGGCAAGAATATAAAGACATAGTTAAAGTTACTGGCGTAAGATTGCGAACTATTCAACGCATTATTAAGAGTTGGAAAGATGGCGGTAAGGTTACCAGTTCACGAAAAATGTGCGGTCGGAAGTCCATCCTGAACGCACGTGATCGGCGTTCTCTGAAGCGATTAGGGAAGAAAAATCGCAAGAAATCGACCGTTCAACTTACAACACTCTTCAATGAGGGAAACAAACCTATTTCCAGGCGCACAATGCGAAGAGAACTTAAACAAGCAGGACTGAGAAGCTGTGTTACAGTAAGGAAGCCTCTTGTAACTGACATTAATCGAAGGAAAAGGCTGCAATTCGCCAGGGACCACAATAATTGGACTGTTAATGATTGGAAAAAGGTCATGTGGTCGGATGAATCCCGATTTACGCTATTTCAAAATGACGGTCGAGTAAGAGTTCGAAGAGAGCCCCACGAAGCAATTGACCCTGCATGCATCGTTCCCACTGTGCACTCTTCTGGAGGCAGTGTAATGATCTGGGGAAGTTTCTGTTCAGCTGGACTAGGTTCGGCAGTCTTGTGCTCGAATAAAATGAAGGCTGCAGATTATCTAACCGTCTTGGATGACCACCTTGTGACAGCAATGGACTATTTTTTCCCTGACTCCACTGGTGTGTTTCAAGATGATAATGCCACAATACATCGTGCTAATTCTGTGAAATCTTTTTTTAGTTAGCATGATACATCATTTCAACACTTGATTTGGCCACCACAAAGTCCAGACCTCAACCCAATAGAAAATCTGTGGGACGTTCTTGAAAGGTATTTAAGAGCACATACTCCTTTACCAACATCCATTAAGGATTTAGGGGACCTCTTGATGAAATTATGGCCTAAAATAAAAATAGTTACTCTTAAGAAACTCGATGCATCAATGCCAAGGCGAATGAAAGCTGTAAATAGAGCCAAAGGTGGTCCAATAAAATATTAAAGCGTGCGACTTTTTTTTGGACACGTAGTGTATGTGGGCTGGTTCAACAACCTTGCAAAATAGAGATATTCTCGTGCTAATATGGTGGTTCGGAAGAGTAATGCGCGAAGTTGCATAATGATACTCCTAGTTTTTTGCTAGTTGTTAATTACGCATTGAATAGTGAGGTCAGTGACAGTATAGTAACCTGGTTTGGGAGAAACGTGATTGATTGTTATTTTAATTCTTTTCCATTCTATGACAAAGATTGAAAGCAAATTGTTTAAATGTTTTGAAATACAATGACTAAAGCGTAAATAAAGTTTAAAAGGATATAGAAGTAGGTCGTTTTTTATAATAATAAGATTCATATATTTTTGCCAATATTCACACTCAAGTTAAATTCCTATTATCAACTTGGAATGGATATTTAATTTTTTTAGACATCATTACCATAAAATTATAGGTTAAAAATATGTAGACTTTTAATTATTTGAATTTTAGTTCATAAAGAGCTTGCGTTTATAAATTCGTAGACAGAATTTTTACCAAATAATAGTTTGAGACGACATTTTTACAGAATAGTATGTTGATGTAGTATATGTTTTCAGAAAATCATGCTTTGATAATTTTTTTGCAGACGATTATTTACTCAAATTCTTATTCTCAACTATTATTCTTATTCTTCATTTCAACATCTTATTCTTCATTTCATATCCAAATTAAACCTGCAATGCAAATTACATAAAATTGAACAACTACATACTTATAACCGGAAAAAAAATCTGTCACTGAATTCTTATTCAAGACTTACTCTAAAAAATAAGCAACTCAGCAAAAACCCATCAGGAAAAATAAAGAAGCGCAAGATGCATGACGTCTTTCTCCCCCTAGAGGGCGCGGTGTCCCTCACGCCCTTCAATTCTTCTGAAGGTCATCCGAAAGAACGGATTCTTACAAGGTGATTACCTGCCAGGAAATATGTGTTTGGGTTATTTTTTTCAGAGTATTTGTGAGTTGTTACGGTTTTTATTTTATTTCGGAAATTCGTCGCTGTTTTATGTAGGTTAACTTCTTTTGGTTTAGGTTTATAATTATGTTAGTATTGTAAATTTTTGATTTTGCGACTTCGAAATAATACTATCAGAAATCAGGAAATGGTTGAATTTTTTTTAAAAATGATCATTCTATCTGTTTATTTGTAGAATTTTAAAGGATTAGCCACAACAGCAACAAGCGTTTATTTGATAATCGTTTATTGCTATGAATGGAGAAATATAGTATAGAATTTAAATATTATTTCATTTAATCATAATAATTGTAAAACAGAAAGCACTTGTTTAACCAGTAGAAAACGAGGACTACCGAATGAAATGAAAATGAGTGTTGTTAAAACAAAGAGTTTTTAGACTTTGAAAACGATGATTTTAGTTTTTAAAAAATGTGTATCTAAAGAAAATTCCGAAAAACTGTTCTATAGTGACCGCGAAATTTAAACATATTAAATTTATATGTTTTTTCGCAAATTTGTATGAACTTCGTTTTAGTTCCTAAGCACGTTTGTAATAAAAAAAAAAAAAACTTCGCTTCACATAGACAAAATATGACAAATTAGTATAATTATTCGGGGTCATCTTTTATAAAACATGGCAAACCCTAAAAAATTGATTGCTAGTTAAAAGTAGAAAGTTTTAAAATGTTGAATTGTGTATATAAAAATTTGAACCTCGCGTTCTATACAATTCACCTTTTTTTTATACTATTCTCAAGCTTCGAAGATCCTCGCTACCGAATTCGCAGCTATTCAGAATCTACTCTAGACATTAGGTCCTGGAAAATTATTGAATTATTGTAATTTATATATTGTTATTTTTTTGAAATTGTATCTAATATTTTTTGTAATTAGACCTCGTGTACTTTATTATTTTCAAATGAATGAAACCTAACCTTATCAATCCTTCAAAATAATGGGTAAAGAAACCAGATAAATATTTTATTTTTCTTCCATAACTTGAGTGAAGGGTTTTGAATTAAGTCTGCCTCGTAGCCCACGAATGGATTAGGGGAAATTGGGAGCGAGCAATCACACCTGTTGTTAGTGTGCCAAGAAATGGTTGTAATGGTGGGTTGGACGGGCTTTCATTTTTTAGAGTGGGGTTGTAAATAGAGTGGTTATAACTGAGAGGTCGTTGGATCATGTAATTGTTGTTGACTTGTTTTCGTGTTGTGGATGTTGACTTGTTTATTGTTGTGGGATGCTTTTTTTGTATTCATACTAACTAAGAAATACCATGAATTAATAAGGCCATGATCATATTTTACTCGTATATTGTGTAGAAAGGGAGGAGAATGAGTGAAAATGTTCAAATTTTTTTATTTGATTAATGAAATAAATGAAAATTAGCTTGTTTCTCGAGGGATCTGGCAACAGCTCCGCGGTCTTGTTTTCATTATCTCGAATTACTTTTGCCTTGGTATTCCAAATTGAGTTTTCTAAGAATATTTTAGTTGTTATTTTTTTTAAATTCCAACTTCTTTCAATGCAAGTTTTCCTTGATAAATGATTAAAACAACCAACAGCACAGCAAGAAGTTGTAATTTAAAAAATAACAACTAAAATAACTTATTCTTAGAAAACTCAATTTCGAATATCAACAAAAGTAAATCGAGAAAAATGAAAACAAGACCGCAGAGCTGTTGCCAGATCCCACGTAAAACAAGCCCATTGAAACAAAATCTTAATTTTATAATTGAAGAGCTTAAGGGAAGAGCGTGTTAAGTGACAAATAGGTGAGAACGAGCTTTAAAGTTTTTCGTTTGCATTTAGATACGTTAAAAACGGCATTTTCAGAGGTAAAAAAGCTTACTTTACTTAAATTTTATGAAAAGATGGAATCTTGTTATTTTTTAAAGGAGGGAATAACAGGTTCATTGACAAAAAAATAACATTTTTTTTCGAAAATGTCACTTAGTACGTTCGTCCACTAAGCTCGACTTCAATTGTCTTAACATTGTTTCTTCTTAAGTCAGTTAAGGAAGACTCAATATCCCAAAATCAATGGATACATCGACTTTTTAGCTGCCTTAAAATACTATTTCAATGCTCTAGTATGTTTTCCTAAAGTTTCAAAACAATTTTCGAAATATTTTTTATATAAAAAGTCCTTTTATTTTAATAACTTTTCAACTGTCCCATTCACATTTAATTCTTTCAATTGCTTTTACTCAGTTTGTAATATTTGGAAACAAATGCGTATTTAAAATACTAAAACTCCCATAAATGTTTATAGAAAGCTATCAATTTTTTTAAAACTTACATAACAGTACATTGAACAGAATTAGGGAAGGAAAAGTTAAAATATTTGTTAGATTTTTTTAAAATAAAATAAAACGTTTGAAATTTGTATTTTTTTTAAATGAAATTTGGTTGTTTACTAATTAAAATACTTTTATTTCAGAAACTATATGCCTCGCTTCCTTATAACCTCGCTTCCTTATAACCTTGCTTCAATAATTTATCCCTATAGTTATTAGGAATGATTCAATTCTGCTTGCGAAAAAAATCGCTGAAAAAAAATGATCTGAAGTAGAAGAAAGCTTATAAAACATGCGACAAAATAACTATTTTGACATTTCAAACTATTTCAATTAAAAAAAACAACTTTTTTAGACCACTTTACAATTATTTATAAAAAAATATTCATGCCAATCTCAATTTAAAGAAAAAAAGGCGCCAAACACAGCATTAATTCTATATTAAACATTTACATGCTAAATTTGGCTAGTTTCATTTATTTTATTTCGAAAATTCAATAACTATTACTTATCGTTTACAAAAATTAATTTATATTTCAAAGAATAAATATGTATTATTCCTCGCTTTTAAATAGAATGAAAACATTTCCTATCAACGTACAAAGAATCTCGTAGTGAAATATATTTGACGTCATTTCAAACTGATCGATGTCGCAAAAATAAATTTATTTTAATTTATTGTCTAAAAGAATTAAAGTTTCTAGAGCGATTGTTGCGAATGGCAATGGTGATTAAATTCTAATAAAAATGGCTTCCTATGCTTTTTAAAAGAGCATTAAATTTTGCAGTTTTTTTACATAATTGAAGTACTTCGAATTCAAATTCTTTTCTGAAATTTTCAATGTATTCTAGTTTCGATGCGCTGAATTTTTTGACGTTTCACACTTGTCCATAGCATTTGTAGTTCGGGATATGAAAGTGGGTGACGGACGGACAGACGGTCTGAACGATTATAATACCTTCTACTTTTTACGTTATAAACGTAGTGTGGAAGATAAAAACAGTTTGGGTGCCGAGTCCCCTTAAGAGGGTACCTGCTGTATTTCCTGAATACAACCAACAATAATTTCACAAAAGAAACTGGTAATTAAACCCAAAAGGAAGTAGTGTCAATGAGCCCCGAAAAGTGTTAACGTCACCACTCTATAGGAACAGACTCTAATTGGGAAACTATTGTAACTTAGAAAAAAGTGTGAGGTATTTATAGATAGTGTATGAGTAGTTCAATGACTAGAGGAAGCGATGTACTTAATTTAGAAGGTGACAACTGTTGACAGTTTTAGAGGGAAAAGGACACAAGTCTAGTTTGGTGCTAATATATTACAATATAAGATGAGAATTTCATAAAAAATTTGTTCCCAGGCACGTAAAGATATTTACGGGGAAAAGTAAATGTGATCATATTAATTATACAATAATAATAATGTTAATAAAATTAGTTAAAGTATCATAGTAATATCAATTAATCTTAACAAAATTTAATACATTAGTATAATTAATATAATATAATAATAATAATAATAATAATAATAATAATAAAATAATAATAATAATAATAATAATAATAATAATATAATAATAATAATAATAATAATAATAAATAATAATAATAATAATAATAATAATAATAATAATAAATAATAATAAATAATAATAATAATAATAATAATAATAATAATAATAATAATAATAATAATAATAATAATAATAATAATAATAATAATAATAATAATAATAATAATAATAATAATATATAATAATAATAATAATAATAATAATAATAATAATAATAATAATAATAATAATAATAATAATAATAATAATAATAATATAATAATAATAATAATAATAATAATAATAATAATAATAATAATAATAATAATAATAATAATAATAATAATAATAATAATAATAATATAATAATAATAATAATAATAATAATAATAATAATAATAATAAATATAATAATAATAATAATAATAATAAATAATAATAATAATAAATAATAATAAATAATAATAATAATAATATAATAATAATAATAATAATAATAATAATAATAATAATAATAATAATAATAATAATAATAATATAATAATAATAATAATAATAATAATAATAAATAAAATAATAATAATAATAATAAATAATAATAATAATAATAATAATAATAATAATAATAATAATAATAATAATAATAATATAATAATAATAATAATAATAATAAATAATAATAATAAATAATAATAATAATAATAATAATAAATAAACATTAGGTTAAAGTTTATCAGTAGCCAATAATCACAACTTACAGTCTTAACACAAACGAGCGGTTTTAACTCAGTCTGAGTTAATTTCCACCCCTTTCCGTGCCGAAAATGCACTTCCCCTATAGGAGTGGATTTCACTCTTTTTGCGGAGTGGGTAAAAGAAATAGAAGAAAACAATCTACGTCCTACACTCTTAAAACGAGCGGTTTTAACTCAGTCTGAGTTAATTTCCACTCCTTTCCGGTGCCGAAAATGCACTTCCCCTATAAGAGTGGATTTCACTCTTTTGTTTTAAGAGTGTACTCTAACAGGAAAAATAAGCTTTTTTAACGAACCTAAAGCAAATAGAGAAAGTTTTCGAAATAGTTTGAGTATTTATCCCGTAAATGTTTTAATTTATTACCTCAAGAATTACCAACAACTGAAAGTGTAGCAAATTAAACAAGAAGTTTATAAAGAACTAAAATAGCCTACTTTCCTGTTACTTAAATACTTACTGAAGTTCTAATCGGGAAAAAAACTAGGTTTCTAAAGTAAATATCATCAACAGCCGTTTCTACACTAGATTTATACACATTAGAAAAAAAAAATCGAAACACAGCACCCAGCTATAATTTAAACTTCTAAAAGCCAAAATCAACTATTTTCCTTAATATTCTTTCGTAAATTAATTAAATATTATTTATCATCTGCTCGTGATTTATTTGTAGTTCGAAGAATAATTAAATATTTATTAATAACAAAAGTAATGAAACTACTCCGAACTGCATTAAAAATAAGAAATGTAAATTAAAACTAAGCATAATTGCATGCAAAAGTATGCCTTGCCGCTTTCTTGGTAGATAATTAATGAATAATCAAAGAATCAAATTGTGCTACATTTTATGACGTCATTCCAAACTGATTCATGAAAATATTATTTTGCTTCAAATATGTTTAAATAAATAAAGTTTCTCATGCCATTGTTGATTTGGCAACAGTGATTTAAATGACTCAAAATTGAATTTCAATGCTAATTCAATGGGAAATTCGCCGACAGATAGTAGATTTATGTCCGTCCGGACGTACAGACAGACGAACAAAAAGTATGAAAGTTGGGTATCTGAGGTCATAGCTTTCTAACAAAAAAGAATTTTTAAGATCCGATGGATAGAACCGATTTTGGAAGAGGGATACGGACAGACAGACAGACGGAAAGACAGACAGACATACGAACAGACAGACAGATGGACATTAACCGCATTTCAATACCTACAGTGATTTAAATGACTCAAAATTGAATTTCATGTATCAATGGAAAATTCGCCACAGAATGAGATTTATTCCTTCCGGACGTAAGACAGACGAACAAAAAAAGTTAACTTCGGCGGAATCTGAGGTTCCATAGCTTTCTACAAAAAAAGAATTTTTAAGATCGATGGAAAGAACCGATTTTGGAAGGGAGGAAACGGAAATACAGACAGACATAAGGAACATCGAACAGCATGTCAATATCCTGACTTTTTCCTTTTTTATTATTCTTCGAATTAAAAAAAGAAAAGTGCTAAAAATAACCTAAAAATTTTATTCAAAATGTGGGCAAAGTATATTTACTAATGTAAGAATTTATTTTAAAAAAAAAGTAACATCTTTTTACTCCGAATCATGTCGATATCTAATTTTGTAAACTTTGTGTACTTAATTAATTTGAAATTATTATATTTAATTCTATCCTATTATATAGTGTCGTGTTTGTTAATATATGGGTACGTTATCCTGAACTTTAATTAATGAGTTATACAGTTCACATTTTGTCCTATTTTGTGCCTTGTCTTTTTTGTTGAGTGTTTTTGTGTTATGATCAATATGTAATCATTATTTGAGTTGCCTGCACCGGTTTGAGCCGCTTAGCGGCCTATATAATTGGCTAAATAAAGTTTCTTATCTCTCTATCTTTTCTTAATTAATCTAAATGGGCTTATTGATGATACTTACTTATTTGCATATTGATTGGGTTACAAATTAAAGCAAGTTAGACTGCCTACTAAATAGTTCTATTGACTTCTTATTCCTTTTGATTTATTTTCTTTTTTAATATTTGTTTTTTCCTGTCCAGGCTTAATTAGATAGATAGTTAAATTCGCTTTTTTTTACCTTTCCCGACATAACTATCTTCAATCAATCGACTTTGAATGCAATCTAGGTTTCAAGAACATAACTGTTCTATTCATAACTCTCAGGTTTCTTGATGCAGATGAATAAATAGTGACAGTCCTGATAAAATAACCACGTTCTCAATGCTGAATAAATAATAACTCCGTGCCATCACTTAATTTCAGAGTCCTTTTATTATTGGCCACGAGGAAAAAAGAACGAGCCGACAAGAATATTCTAATTTAAGACGCCATTTTTGATGGACGAGATGTCTAATTGAAAAGTGGAACAGACCTATCATTCAATAAAATTGTCAATCTTTATGTATAAAAAAAGTATAGAAAGATTTTTCAATTCGAATTTGATCCCTTCCAGGAAATTCAGAATAATAAAAACAATAATTTGCATCAATATTTTTTCAAGGATTTGTTTCCTCGTGTCACTGACATCTTGGTCTGGATAATGCAAGTTCTATTAGGATTCATTGAAATTGGTGATTATGTAACATTTTCCCCGCATGTGACGTCTTTGTCTGGATAGTGAAAGATTTCTTAGGATTCATTGAAGTTGTTGATTATGTATCTTTTTACGTATCGATATATAGTTTTTCACAGTTTTTATTTCGTATTCTTAATTAGCAATGGGTAACTACAGTTTGTTTTAATTTAAAAATATTAAATGTCGGTAGTCTTTAAGTATTAGAAACTGAATATGTAACAAGTGGAAAAATAATGACTTCAGTTTATGTTCAGATAAAGAACGGGTATGACATGTATTATTTTTTGTGAAATAACTTGATATTTTATGGTTGTTTGCATCGGAATTTTGCTTCTTATAAAAACACAGTTGTCGGATCATCACTTGACTGTGATTCTGAATTATAAGGCCGGTCGGCATTGCCCATCTTATAGCTCTGGTGCGACGATGTTCAACCTTACCTAACCCTAACTGACAAAAAAAAAAACATTTGACAAAATGTTTATGTTGGTGGCTTCGGTTGCCTGACTCAGGTATAGTCCAACTGTCACTTCTTAGCATCCCAAATATTTTGATTGTGGAATATTCTACTTTGAAAAGAGGTAGAGAACCTAAACGAGGCAGAGTTGTCAATCTCATGCCGTTTGGCGAACACAGGGGATTATTGGGTTTGTATGGTTGGAACTACTGTGTCACACTAAAACTACACATGGGCTATTTGTGAAAGGTGGATTCTAGGTAATTGCCGATGGTCGTCATCAAATTGCACATGCATTTCTTTTCTATCTGGACTTGATCGTCAATAGATTTGCATCATCTGTAGTATGTATTATTTAACACATTCAGTTTCACCTCGGGGAACGCTATAAGTCAAAATATAGCTATGCAATAATAGAGAACCCGATGTAAGTTCGAACGACTGCACTTCACTTGAGAAACGGTTTCTATATACACCTTAAAGAAATATGCGCCTGCAAAAGCAATGATCGCCAAATATAGTAACTCTTGTCTAAACCTTCCTTACCCTTTTTGAAAGTGAACTGTTCCAAAATCAAAATATTTTGCGATGCTAAGAATTGACAGGCGGACTATATTGTCATTATTACCTTCACATGGTTATAATTACAAAACATTCATGGCAATTTGTTTTGGGGTGCGCATTGCGCATCGTACCATCGCAGCAACGATTTCCGCTTTGAAAGTTGCTATGGGTGCCTACTCAGATGTCGGTTCTTCAATTAATGTGGTTCTAAGTTATGAAGCCCGTCATCATAGCCATCTTGTTGCTCTTTTACGGATATATTTCAACCAAACCAATCTAAGGTACGCTCTAGTATACTTACACATACTTACATATCTTACTTATACACATATCTTACTTTTTTGTTTATTATTTTTTTAAGTAAAACCCGGACATGTAATTTTTTTAAAAATTTTAATTACGTTCTAGATTTCCTTCCGAAATTGCATTTCAGAATGTTATTTTTCTCTCCTTAAATGAGTTTCAACAACACAATAAGTTGTGTTGACATAACAGCAAGGTTTTTAACCTTCTTCTACTTGCTTCCGGTATTTTTAGCTTTTTTTTTCATCGCAGACCGGTGACATTCGTAGCAAAACAAATTCATTCCGTTGATTATGTAATATTAGTTAACCGGTGTTTAAACTCATTTACATAATGGTATTACGATTAATTATTTGTTATTAATAGTTTGGAAGAAATTTCTTTCGCCAATATGTTTTTTTGCAACGTGTTCCTTGTAAAAAAAATCTTTTAGATTTTAAGTAATATAGCCCTTGTTGTATAGTTTGGGAAATACAAATATAATCAAAATTTAAGTAATCTAAAATTATTAATTTTTAAATACAATCAATACTTTTACGCAATGGATTAAAAAATCGAAACGAAAAGCAAAATTTTAACTCTAATATAGTTTAAAGTACATGGCAGTTTTGAAAATCTCGACATTAAAAAAAAATATGAATAAAAAGTATTTCAGGTTATAAAATAAATATTTATTTCAGAATAGTTTAGTAACTAAGTTTTCCTACTATCCAGTATTTTGAAGTGTGCACTGAAATAATTTTAAATTAGAGTTACCAAATAGTGTTAAACCATCGAAAATATACTTAATTAGAAAGCTAATTACGAACACTTTACAGTGAATAATAAATTATGCAGTTAAAATAACTAAAACACTTATTAAAATATGAATAATATCATGGTTTTTTTTTAAAGTAATGATACCAGTAATTATGTAAAATCCGCCCACATTTTGTTTTGTGTGATACCTTTCCAACATATATACCTTTAGACGCACGCTATATAGCCCGTAAACACTAAAAACAATAGTATTGAGTTTACCTATCCATGCCATTCCAAGAAGCAACGAAACAATAAAAAATATACAATGATTTAACTGTTAAAACTACAGATCCAGACTGAAACACATATAAATGTCGATTTGGCTCATCCTCAACAAGAAATAGTATACATAACAAAATAAAAGCTAATTGTTGTCTTTTAGGTAAGGATTTCATATTGTTTCGGAAAGTATATATTGTTTGTTTAGAAATAAAAGATTGTGGGTGCTCTCTCGTTTTAACCAGGAATAAAGCATTAAAAATATGTATTGTCTCGTGAATCTGCCTCCATTCGAGATTTTAAAACCTAAATCTAAATAATCGCTAATACCTTGTATACACTGGAATTTTGCATGTAAATTAGATAATTTTATTTCTTCTCGGATTTATATTAATATTTAATTTTTTTGGGGTGGATTGCTTTCAGTTTAAATGCACAAAAATATCAATAAGATTCATTGCACCAGAAATTTTTCTGCCACATTTTCTTTGTCACATAAAATGCTAATTTTGTGTTTTCTTTCTTTAAAGTATTTGTTTTCTATTTTGTACAGGGCCTATAATGCTTTTAGAAAGCACATAATTTTCTACCGATTCGATTGTGAGGCAACATTGTTTTCAACTATAGAAATTTCCAGGAACTACACTTCGAAACAACATGCAAAGTGTCACCCTCAAAAACCACTACGACACGTATTTTGACAAAAAAGAACCCGACAATAAATTCTTTCTTCAACAAGTTTCTTCACCCAAGAGAAAATTTCGCCGTTATCTCGCAGTATATGTCTTACCGGCTTTTTTTGCAAAGGCCCGCAGCAAAAAAAAATTCTTGGCACAATCGAACGACAGGACATATTTTTGGAGGGGCGTAAAAATACTTCTTAAGGGGCGAAAGAATGCGAAAGGTAGTCACGTGCCTACGCCTCCGAGACGGAAATAGGGCACTTCCTGGAGGGGCAACAAGTGTCGAACTGACTTTCAACATTTCAATAAATTTGAACTGTTGTCGCCACCAACTTTGACGCTAAATGCTTCGCTTAAATACAGAATGGTAAATACTATGTAGAAAAGCTATGCAAATAGTTTTGAGCAACAGGTTTACATGTGAGAACAAGTGGCTTGGTTTATACACTGCTCAAAACAATTAGGGGAACGCATGGTTTAAACCCTTTCACCCCCAATGATTCCATTTGGTATCATCAGCTTCCGATTTTTTTCTCATTAAGTCGAGCACGCACTTATTTCTCGTTAGATGGAAGAATAATGTCTTTTGAAGAATTAAATAATTTTTGCTTAATTAAATGAAAATATGAAAAACATGATAAAATAAAATTCACACCCAAAAAATTTTATGAAATAAATGGACCCTAAATTCTTCACGCTTGTATTCTTAGATGTTTAAAAATTTATTTTACCTTTTTTTTACAAATAAAGTTTTGAAAAAATTATTGTAATAATTTATTCAAAAGTTATGATTCCAATATTTCCCCCCTTAAATTTTAGTTAAAAAATTAAGTTTTTCCCCCCTGTTTTTTAGTATTTCATTCTGTATGTATAATGAGTTGGAACGAAAGGGTAAACAAAAGTACACAATGTGCTCCCCTAATTCTTTTGAGCAGTGTAAAACAACACCTCATAGACCACCCACAAGAATCTTTATTCAGTTGATGTAGTAATATTGTCGTTAGAGCTGTTTTTGTGATTTTTTCAACGTTGAGTAACTTTTCATGCTTTCATTCAAACCTAAATTAAACGCCTAACCTAAACGTCAAACCTAAATTTTTATTAGTTAAATGGGCCCCGTATACAGAACACATTTTCAGGCTCGACGTGCTTGCACTTAACCACTTGCTGCCAATAAATATATTCATTTTTAGAAAATGTAGTAATGCTAATTTCTAGTTGAGAGTATAAAGAAGCCACCGATATCTTCCTCAAAATATGTAAAAATAAAAAATATATACAAACAAAAAAAATCATGGAAAACTACCCCGGTCCCCCCTACTCGATAAGTTACGTCATTGGAAAGAGTTTTTTCTATATTATGAAATACTCGATAAGACGTTTTGTCAAACCTATGTGGCATATCACCTCTTATTTTTCTTTTAACTTTAAACAATAAGAAAGTAAAAAAGTAAGACTCTTAACTATAGAAAAGCCTTTTTAGACTTTTTCTGTTTTTGCCCATTTAGGCCATATTGTTCTCAAATATTCAAATACAGACAAAACATTAGTTGATTTTGAATATAAATAACGACACGATTCTTAGTTTTTATTGATTTCTCAACCGTCTGACAATTACATGGTAAATGAAGGGCCAATGTTCGAATGGTATTTGCGATAATTTTCTAATATGAGAAACGAAAAACGCACGTTACGTTTTTCAACTGTTATTTTTATAAGTAAAATACCACTGATAAACTGAGTTACCAAAAAATATTTCGTCATGTTTCAAGGACGAACGATTCATATATATACATATGATCATCATCCATTATTTGAAAACTATTGATCGAAATTGTCACATCATGTTTAACCACTTTTCTTTGAAATTTACGAGAAAATACTTCTGTTCAAGGAATCTTCACGAGTCTAAAAGATAAGTCTCTTCGATATTTGGTATTAACCGAGGGAAATTTTTGCCAAATGCTCAATATCTGAGGGGGGTCAAATGGTTAAAAACCATTGAAATAACTGAAATATATTAACTCATAAACAATAATTAGCAAGAAAATATGCATTACGAAAAAATGCTTTCGGCTTAAGTGCATCAACATAAACAAAATAAGAGAAATATGAAGACAAACTAAGTTATAAGAAAAACGAACTTTAAAAACTTAACAGTGAACGTTTTTATTTGGTAAGAATCATATGATAATGGTACATTTACAAATGGGTCCTTAATGGGTCAAATTTACTAATATTTGATGGTGGAAATGTGGTATCATGGAACGAATTTTAAAAAGGAAACATAAATGCTAACAATATGCAGCACAATACTGCATAAAAGTTGCATGAAAAATAAATTAAAGAAAAATTGAGGTATTATTCACAAATTCGTCACAAATGGGTTAGTGTTATATAAAAAAGGTTATTTTTTCAATACGAATACTACAAAAAAAAGCATTCAGTAAATCATTTGAATTAATACATTAATGACCCACTTTAAAAGCCATTGGCATCTTCCTTACCGAATAAAAACGTTTAATTTAAGTTTTTAAATTCATTTTATACGTAACTTAATTTGTCTTACATAAATTATTTAGCACAATGATTTTTATTTGTGCAACAATTTGTTTATTTAGATTAAATGAAGCAGAAAAATTATTTTCGCATGGAAAATTGTCTTGAAAATAATCGCTAATGATTCATCAGGGCCCAGAGCCAATACATTTTTGATGAAAATTGGTTTATGATCATTTTTGGAGAAATTTTTCAAACAATATTAATAATTTCTACAAAGTAATTCAAATAATCATCCGATTATTCTCAACTAAGAGAAAGTCCGTTATACCAGAGAAAGAAGTGTAATTCTAATAATCTCTCTGAGATCATTATTTCGGACGTTTCTTTTGACCTATTAAGTCCATCGTGATATGTGGAATTAAGTATTTCGTTTCTTACTTTTTTTCGTTTTCTATGCTGTTTCATCTTGCAACATGAATTAATTTTTGAATTACATGGTTTTATTCTGCATTAAGTAAAAATAAATTTTTTACATGGAAATGGAATGTTGTCGTTTCATTGTCAAATTCTTTGTTCTTCAGCATGAAGGTTGAGAGAGATAAAGATATCTAGAAATTGTCAGGTTTTTTTTTAAACACACATTTTTATTTGTTTTATTTTACAGAATTTACTTAGCATTGAGTATTCCTTCAAAATCATCTAAAACATACAAATAATATTTTAAAAAATATCAGTGTATCAAATATCCAATAATATTATTCAAGAAAATCTAGTTGCGATGTTCGGAGTGACTAAATACCTGCCCAAAACTCGCAGCCGAAACCAGAAAAAAGGCTGTTTTAAACATTGCGCCAAATGTAGATATTGGAAAAATACGCCAATAACGCAATATTACGCATGAGCGATGTAACAGGTTGTTTGTGATTCGAAATTTGTTGATGAATTTTGTATATTTATTGTATTTTGTATATTTATTTTCTTCAAAATGCATACACTTCATAATGCAACAACTAAACTATTATTATCAAAAATTCATATTTATTATTGGCACAGACTTCTATGGCACGGACCAACTGAACAGAATTTATTGCGATTACATTTGGCGATTTTAGAACTGACAATCTAGCGATCAATAGCCAATCCCTGAAACCTCGAGATAGTTGTTAGTACGGGTTTTGGGCAGGTACTTAGCTTCGGCGCAATATTTTACCAATTTGCTTACACCTTATTTTTAGATTAAGGTTTAATGCATGTTTTTTTGTCAAGGTCCAAACTAATGATACTCTTAGCTGATATATCTTCACTGACGGGTCTCGTTTCAAAACGCATGTTATTCAAACTATAACTAAAGTATAGGGTCCAGTCCGCTCATTGACGACTTTTGGAGGTGTTGCTTTTGACAATGGTCACTTCAATTGGATGAAATCGCCAATGAAGGAGCCGGACTCTAGATCTTATTTTTACTATGGGAAATGTGAGGTTTTGCAACTAGATCCCTCAACGGAACGGTGTTTATGATTTTAACCAATGTTACTCAGATGTTAAGGTATCCTTAGAAAACGGAAAAATTGATCAAAATATGTGTTCTGATACTCTTTTGCATTAAAATATTATGATTTCTTATCTTTCAAATGGTACAAGAAGATTTCTTGTACTGTAAATAGTTTTTAATTTACAGGCAGTCTTTTAAGAGAAATTCTACTGTCATCAATCTTACAATGAAATCCTTGAACTCATTTTCTGAAGACCGTTTTTTTTCATAATATGCTTGTACTCCGAGCAAGATATTTTAAATTAATATGCTTCGATTAAAAAATTTAGTGTATTTTAAAGAGTAAGAATCTGGGCATGTGACCATACTTTTTATAAGAATTGTAAAGAATATTTAATTTTTTACAGACTTTTAAAAAAATAAATTATTAAAAAAATCATATTTTAAAGCTATATCCATTTCAAACTATTATAATTAAATAACTACTTTGCTTAGAGCTTAGATTTTATATGATAACATGCCTGAATATTCATTGTTTTTCTTTTCTGCAAAAAATATGTAAAACAAGTAATTAAGAATGTCGTGAAGTTGCACACAATTTGGCCCTCTTAAATTAATTAATTGCTAATTAATTTATTATTAATATATTTTTTTATTGCAGTAAAGTATTTTTATGTTATTTTTTATGTACCTGATCTTCTCACAAAGTTTAAAAAGTCTATCTCAAAAATTAAAGAAAAAGTTGTCTAAGGTATATGGATACCTTAAGGCTTTAACTGATGATACTTGTATGTTAAAACTGATGCTAATGATACTTGTATGTTAGATATTAACTGATGCTGATGATACTTGTATGTTAGATCTTAATTGATGCTGATGGTACTCGTATGTTAAGGTATTCAACAGATAAACTGATCTTATGTGTTAAGGGGTCTCTAATAATCTAAATGTATTTTCTTCTCTTCAGCTGTTCGGTGATGCGGCCTTTGCTCAAACGATCCTAGAAGGTCGGCACGTGGACGATGTCTTCGCCGTGGTGTGGGCTTGGGGCGTCGCAGTCATGCTCGGCATTGCCACTTGCGGAAACGTCAGTGGTAAGAACTATAAGGCGACTTTTTATTAGTAACTTTATGTGGAATAAGCTACTTCGGCAAAGTGTGAATTTTTTTCACTGCTTTAGATTAATATTTAAATTTTTGTCTCAGTGATTGAATCTCGTGTGCAATCAAATGGAATTTTTTGGCGACAAAACGGAATATTTTGGTGACAAAACACACTATACACTGTTCAAGGACCACAGTATACATACAGTTAAAGGTTGCCATTGGAAATATTCCGTTTTGCGGTGTTTGTATATTTTTGGCGACTTAATCGCCGCGAAATTGAAAAATACCATTAAATTTTCTTGTATTTTTGAAATTTTATTTTTCTAGTTAATTGTGTCAGAAACCTCTTAAGTGCTTTAAATTTTCAACTTTTATAAAATTTTAAAATTTAGAAATTAAAAAAAATGATATGGGTTTTCCTGGAAACAGTTCCCTTGTCAGGTTACTTCTGTATACCTCAGTTGGTTTGGGACATTTAAAATACTACCGTCAGTGCGGGTAACTTTGGCCAAAATCAATGTTTTTTTTTACAAAAGAAGAAAAATTAAACTACAAAACCGATTTAAACACTACAGTTCTATAATATGAAAATCAACTAATGTATTTTTGAAAACCAGATTTAAGGATAATTATTTTCATAATCAAAACGCAAACGATATTATAATGAAAAGAAAATAACATATTAGTAATTTGGAATTCTAAAAAGTTTACATTTCTAGCATTAGCAAGTTTAAATGGCGTTCTATATTATGCTTAAAAACAGTTTTAAAAAGACATAATAATGTAGAATATCCATAAGAATAAGATTAAAATGTATTATTTAAAATTAAGTTAAAAATAATCTCGCTTTTCGTTCATTTTTTAAAGTGTAATATAGCATAAGGAAATCATTGTAGCTATGGCCAAAGTTAGCCGCATTCGTGGTCAAAAGTTTCCCGGTGACCAACAATTAAATACAGCTTTCGAAATATTCAACATAGAATAAAATAAATGGTGGGATATTATTCCCAATAGATTAAAGAATCGCATAGGGTATTTACTTGCTCAATTTTCAATAATTTTCGAACAATTCTAAATGAAAGTTTACTGAAGTAGTTTTTTGTTCTTCAACGATTGCAGAAATAAAATACACTTTTTTGGTGTTGCCAAAACTAAAATAGAAAAAAATCTTAAATTAAATTAAAGCCAATGTTGCCACCTTTCTAAAAATGCTAACTAATTTAAAGTATGATGATTTTGAGCAGAGAAATTTTAGAACAAATCTTTTTCCGACGCGTTGGCCAAAGTTACCCTCCATGGCCAAAGATACCCGCTTTGACGGTAGTCTGAAATTCTTATCGTCAATTTTGTTAACCACTTAGGTTGAAGTTATTTAGACAGGAAACACATGAGGATCCCGGTAGAATTTTTCTCTCTTTTCAAAACTACTCTCTTCTAGATTTTTTAAAAAAGAAATTTTTATAGTTACATTGTGAAATGATCCAAAGTAAACTTATCCGGAGTATGATTCCCGGATTAGACGATGCCTATTTAGCCTTTTATCTCTTCAGTGGGTCGATAAAATGAAGGCCAAGCTAGTTTGGGAATCAAACAGCATTTCGTGTCAGTCTAATCATCTGATAGGAGCATTAGCTGTAATGCAATTCCTTACTCCGGTTGAATAGGCCTACACTCTTAAAACAAACGAGCGGTTTTAACTCAGTTTGAGTTAATTTCCACTCCTTTCCGTGACGAAAATGCACTTCCCCTATAGGAGTGAATTTCTCTCTTTTTGCGGAGTGGGTTAAAGAAATAAAAGAAAACAATCTACGTCCTACACTCTTAAAACAAGTGGTTTTAACTCAGTCTGAGTTAATTTCCACTCCTTTCCGGTGCCGAAAATGTACTTCTCCTATAGGAGTGGATTTCACTCTTTTGTTTTAAGAGTGTAAATGGCCCAGAAGGCTTTGGCCATCTATGGGCTGTATCGTCACTTAGTTTGATTTAGCATACAATAATGATTTAAAAATAAGATAATTCATAATTATGATGTTAACTCGACAGAATGCGCACAGTGGTGTTGTGTTTTACACCACAAAATGTTATTCAAAGTATGTCAACCTTTAGATTTTATTAAAAAGTCATTCTATCAAAAGTCCTAAATTTATCTATGGCAGAGATACCTCTAAATATAATCATTATTGAAATGTGTTGAGCCCGGGTTAGTTAAAGTGATCATGAGATAATAATAAGGTTAGTTAGAGTGATGTTAATTACAGTGATGATGAAATATAAATGACAATGATGAATATTTTTAATTAGAATGAACCTTATAACAAAAGATAATGATGAATAAGAAAGAAAGTATTGGAAAATAAGTAAAATAATAATGATACTAATTAGATAATACTGATATTAATAAGATAATTCGAATAACAAAATTGATAATAATACTCATAATAAAGATGGTATTGCTGATAATAATAACAATGATATAACTGATATTAATAAGATAATACTAATAACAAAAATGATAATAATAATCATAATATCGACGGTATTACTGATAACAATAACAATGATAATACTTATAATAACTATGATAATACTTTAATAACTATGATAATACTTATAATAACAATAATAATGCTTATACTAACAATGACAATACTTATACTAACAATGACAATACTTATAATAATGCTTCTTGTGGTGCGTTGCAGGAGGCCACATCAACCCTGCCGTGACCCTTGCCCTGGCTACTCTGGGCAAGTTTCCGTGGAAGAAGGTCGCGCACTACATCGTGGCTCAGCACCTGGGTGCTTTTGTCGCGTCCGCCGTGCTCTACTTCACATACATAGGTACGAGGTCCAAGAACCCTTAGTCCGATTCCAGCACAAACAAGTTTGTTAAAAAGTTTGTTCCAACCGTATTATTTTGTGAAACGGACAAATAGCCTTCTCACGTAAGTCCACACTGCAAAAAATAAGGACTAGATGTATGCAAACCACGATGAAAAAAACGATGATGAAAAATAAATATATATATTAGCGGTCTGTCAATTACCATACTAAAAATTTTCAACAGTCTGTATTTGACAGACCACATGATTTATTTTATTGACGCTTTCTAGCAAACTTTTAGCTGCGATCTGTCGGCTAAAATAGGTAGAAAACAATGTTTACTACTCTTTCACCACGGTTTTCCTTTCCCTCGATTACTTTTCACCCCGTTGCGCCGTAAGCAAATAGCACACGAAGCGATTTGATGACAGGCTCTGCGAAAGTTTTCCTTTTGTCGAATGTCACGACTTCTTTCATAGCCTGAAGTAGAAGATGCTTTGTTTGACCTACTTGTATTTCTGTTAATACTGATGTTGTTTTAATCAAAACAAGCGTCGGTGGTATAACGGTTAGCATAGCTGCCTTCCAAGCAGTTGACCCGGGTTCGACTCCCGGCCGACGCAGATCTAATTTTAAAAGTTATAATATACATTTTTTTATATTGTGAAAAGACTAAAAGAGTATTTTATTTTTTGTCTGATTTTTTTTGTCCGAATATTTAGCATATGTATTATTATTGTATTGTTTTGCAATGTATATTTTCGGCACCTACTTAAAGCCTTAGCGCAGCTATATACGACTAGTATTTTTAAATATCAGTCGTGTGACGAGGAATGACACTTTAACCAGCATAAAAATCCGCATAAATAGAACAGGTGTCAGTACTTTGATTATAATAAAAAATAAATGTTAACCATATATAAAACCATAACTGACTTAAAGAACGTGGGTCGCCATTTCTCTAAGGTTGACGTGACTCTGTTTACAATTTTAAACCGAATATCAAGTAACTTTCTAGGAAGCCGGCGCGTTTTCGTTCTGTCACTGCTTGCCAAATTACAACACTGCGAGTGACTGTTGGTGCTGCCATCTATGTTTGCTCTTGATAAACACGATCTAACCCGACTTTTTACTCAGAATCTGTAGATTCGAAAAACATGGCTTATTATAAAATTGATTTGACTCTCCTTTCACACCTATGAAGTCTTTTATGCTTGTTCATCGAAGTTACTCACTGCTTAATTTGATAATATATCTGTAAAGCAGTGCTTTAACAGTTGACACTAATCCCAATAATGCTCTGAAATTCAAGATCTGTATATGTACACAAGTAGTGTGAAACATTATAAAATTAAACCTCTCAATTACTAAACATTGTTTTAATTGTTCGATAATTAATAAAATTGGCTGTTCAATGTTTCATATTAACTATTGACAAGAAGTTTATTTTAATAATTTGTTTTTGACACGAACGAAATTTTTTCTTAAAGTTCGTTTAAAATTAATAACCGAGACTAATTCTTGTATCGAAGAGTATTTATCGCTTTTTACCAGGTTTAAAAGCTAATTATTAATCTTTTTTCTAGATGCTCTAAATGCATATGATCCCATGAGAACAACTTTAGGTCCGAATTCTACAGCTCTCATCTGGGCGACTTACCCCAAACCTTATGTTTCCATTGCCAATTGTTTTCTGGATCAAGTAAGTGGTTGTTATCTTTCAAGTAACGTTAAAACTTTTGCGACAATTATAAAACGTCGAAGATTGTAGGAGTTTTTACAAACTTTTACTCGTGTTTTAGTAGTTATGTTATAAGATTGTAGTGCACACAAAGTTTTTAACTTTAAACACAGTATGTTTTTTTTAAAGCGATCAAAAGGGAAAACGTATGTAATGAAAAAAAACCGTAACATTCGAGAATAAAAATTGGAGTTTACACTTGGGGCGTTGTTTTAGCCTACTTTCTTATAAAATTCGAAAGAATTAAAAAAGAAATTTCAATTCATTCATTTAAATATCTTCATATTCATTTAAAATGAATACTTGAACTAAAAATTATTTTTGTCACACAAATAAATTTTAAATGACGTCATAATAGCAATCAAAGAAGCACTATGTGCTTTTTAAAAAAATGTTTATGTTTCAAATTTCGTTATCACTAAGTATTTCAAAAATATTGGATTTTTAGAAATTTTTACGGTGATACTTATTAAGAATGAAAATTTTGCGTCATTAAGGCGTGGCGATATTCCAAGCGGGCCAAATTTTGACGATGCTAGGCTTTTATCAACAGAGTCTACAGACGTTCACTTCGCAAAGATCCCGCTCATGGTTCTATAAACGGCCCGTGCAGCCAAAAATGTCCTACGAATAATACCCCGTGTGGAGGGAGTGCACGTTAAATATCCTTCAAAGTCCTAACGCTGCCTACTCAGGTGTTGGCTCGTCACTTGACTGTGGTTCTAAAATACGACGCCCGTCGCCAATAGCCCTCGTGTAGCTCTAGTGCGACGATATTTCAAACTAAACTAAACTAATCTTACCTCTTCATCGCGTTGTTTTCCTCCGTTCGATTGCAACGGCCAGTTTCAGATTTTTGACTGGCCTCGACTGTCTGCGTGCTTATCTTTTCCGTTTTAACATTGTTTCGTCTCCTGTATGTACTCTTTGTGATTCTCGGCAAACTATTGAACGCTTCCCACTTCGACAAAGGCTCTGCATTAACTATTTTTACTTCCACTACTGAAAAATATTAGAGAGCAAAAAGCCTAGTGGCCAATCACCTGGCTGGCATTTGAATAATAATAATAATCCTTTACAAATAACTTTAAAAAAAAATAAAACTTTATAAAATATAATTTAGTTATTAGATTAGACCTTCTGTGTAGAATCAGTTCAGAAAGAAATAATCGTTCAAACATGAAAATATAGGAAATTTAGTAGTTTTTTTTAGGACACACTTAATAAAAAAATGTGTTGTTTCAATACCACCTAGACTGCAAAGCCCAAGAACTAACCAACTCAGCGTCATATTAGTTGAGAACATTTTGAGACCAATGATAGCTTGATTCTTCTTATCTTAAAGATATTACGAAAACGAGTGACGAACGATCACTGGTTAAAACCATAAAATCGTCCCACTAATATGACGTCAGCAAGCTTACTTCTACGGTTTTCAAATTTAGGTAGTATTGGTTAGTGCTAATCTCTCAGGCTGGGGAGCTCAGTCGGTCAAGGCATTCGCCTTGCATGCGGAAAGTCCCAGGTTTCTGGTTCGGGCATCGCCAAAATAACTGCCGACCTGTAAACGGCCCGTGCAAAGCCAAAAAAAAAAATAATAACCGACGAATCTCTAAAAAATGCAACTCTCTAAATGCGACCGTGAAGAGGGAGTGCACGTTAAATATGCTCCATAGTCCCAACCCTGCGTACGTTGTCACCATTAAAAGTTGCGTTGGATAGATTGGGGGGTTGCGTATTTGGGGGTTGTTACTCAGGGGTCGGCTCGTCACTTGACTGTGGTTCTAAATTACGACACCCGTCCCCAATAGCCCTCGTGTAACTCTGGTACGACGATAATTCTAACTAGCCTAGCAACTAAACTCAACACTATATTTCTCTAACTATTTAGATTGTGGGCACTGGTCTGTTGATGTTCACCGCGCTGGCGTGTCTGGACGAGAAGAATATGAATTTCCCGAAGTGGCTCCACCCTATGATGCTCGGTTTCATGATCTCCGCCGTGGCCATGTGCTTCGGTGCCAACTGCATGGCCCCACTCAATCCGGCCAGAGATTTTGCCACCAGGTGCTTTACGGCAGTCGCGGGATATGGCAGCATCGTATTCAGGTACGCACAACAACCTGTAACTTATTGTTGGATGGTCTGCTTTGTATTTGAAAAATGCGACTAATTTCAGATACCTGGAGACAACTATTTTGCGTCTTCTCCAACTAGGGCGCTGTTTTTTTCTGGATTCATCAACACTCATTTATCATCATTTAGCGATGAAGTTCTAAATGTGTCGCAAAAATGAAGTAATTTTTACTACTGCTCATGCAAAATCTAAATTTCAATCCAGTCAAAACATCGTGAAATCGGTCAGTGAATGCGTGGCACGGACCTTAGAACCTAACCTTTAATGATACATCTATAACGGCTTATCTATAGACTGATTACCTACACAACTGAAAGTTTTTATAAGAAAAGAGATAGAACAAGTAGGTTTGTTACAGAATCTGTCACTTAAACCGCTTCCACACAACCTTTGTGCTCAACAGGAAACAAACAATTGATACACCTCAGAAAGAAATTCGCCAAACAGAGCCTTTAGCTAGTTGTAATTAAACATTTAAACGATAAAATTAATTATTTTCATTAATCTTCTTTCTCAGATTTAATAATTAGACTTTATCGTTTGCTTAATTTGTTTGAAGTTCGAAGAATAATAATGTAATCTTTTTTAATAAATATCTTTGTGTCGCCACAATTTACCATTTACATTTCTTTCGAAAATTCAGTTATTTATCGTTTGTTAAATTAATTTACAGTTTGAAAAATATGTAATTAGTGCAATTGATGCTTTAAAAATAAAAGCGAAACTTCGCATATTTTTTATGCCAAGTTAGAATTCTCTATACATCTTTCTTCATACAATAAATATATAATTCAATATATATATAATTGATTTAGGAAACGGGGTACCTAATACATATCGGAAATAATTTTAACAATATAAAGTGTTTAATGCGTCCCCATAAGAACCCCATAAGAACTAAAATTCAATATTCTCTATAAGTTTTGAGTTTTTAATGTATCTTTGAGAAGAGTCTAATATAACTATAAAATTGAAGACTTTTGACTCTTCATTTTCAAAATCCAAAACAGTTATTGAGTTATTTATAAGTATGAATTCGCTATTTAAACAAATCTGCACGTTCTCTAAATTCGAGCATTTTTTTTAAAGTTCAAACTGCCCTGTGACAACAAAAAATTTCCACTGAAAGTAACCAAACATTGGGAACTCCTATTTTGATGCTTTGGCGATATTACATTTGCGGTTTGAACTAATTTTAAATTGAAATAAGTTGTATTTCTGATAAAAACCAATTGCAATCCTTTACAACAACGGCGGTGTGTGTTTTGGCGAAATGAGCTCTCTTGGAAAATTTTAAACGATTATTTCTAGAAAAATATCGATTGGCTAGTTTACATCTTTCTTCATACATATATAATAAACCATCAACAAAACTCTTTTGTGATATTACAACAATCCAAACTGAATTATATCGCATAAATAACTATACTTTCAAAAGTTTTTATTTTAATTTTAAAAAGTTTCTCGTATGTTTAACGAAATGGCAACAGTGAAAATATTGAATAAAAATGGAATTTGTATGTTATTTCAATGTAGATTAACTTTTTAGTTATTTAAATTTTAAATAAACTTCTAGTTTAAATTTTTTTAATGAAATTTGGAATGTAGCCTAATCTGATTTTTTGCTTCAAAATGACGTATCCCACTTGTCTGTGGGACTTGTGGTTCTTTCTGTGAAAGTGGGTGACAGACGGACGGACTGAACGATTATAATACCTTCCACTTTTTACGTTATAAAAGTAGTGTGGAAGCTAAAAAAGTAGTCACAAGTGTAATTTATCGAAACTGAAATTCAAGATAAATGTGTTCGTATAAATTAATTGATTTAGGAAACGGGGTATCTAATATATATCGGAAATAATTTTAACAATATAAAGTGTTTAATGCGTCCCCATAAGAATGAACTATCTTAAAAGGCTACCCGACCACCTTACGCTGTCAACGCATTTAAAAAAAATCTGATACTTTTTTTTTCTTTTCGCGGACACATATCTCACCGAACATAATCTTTGACAATAAACGGAATTTGTTAGTGACAAAACACAGTATACACAGTTAAAGGCTACTATTGGAAATATTCCATTTTGTGACGGTTGTACATTTTCGGAGACATTATCATTTGAGTCCCACAAATGCAAAAGTACCAAAAACATTAATTAACTACTTTTAATTAATTTCTTACTAAACATGGCATCATATTGACCAAAGAATGACAATAATAATGTAATCTAAAATCAGTTCTCCGATAGATAATATCGTCGATCAAAGGACCACAGATGTGCAAAAGCACAGAGATTGAAAACCAGAAACTGTAAGTCACCGTTCTCAAAACAGCCTATCTTTGGAATTTGGCACATTCGTGGTTTTGTGTTATTGGAGCGACGATATTTTTAAGTAACGACCGAATTTCGACTTCTACGGCCATTTAATGGTTCGAACTGGAATTTTTATAAACTAAAATGTTTTAACATATTTTTTTTACTTTAACTTTTTTTTTAACTTTTCCATTTCGCCGTCTCTATTATCGCTAACCAAAGAATCTAATTTATTCTTCTTCAGTTCAAAGTCAATCCCAAATTGTAAGGGCTAATAGAGCCATACAGTATCATAAGTAGGCTCATAAGTGTAAACATCAGGTGTCTCTCTTTTGAATTTGGGCGAAAGACCTATTTAATGTGCACAAAGTGTAACTCTTCACAGGCTTCACCCGATCACATTTTACACCGTCTTGGTCTGGGAAAAATTGATCTCTACTCTAGTCCTCTTCTAGTCTTTGATTTCTTGAAGACTTTCGAGATCATGGTCTTGGTCTAGCCTGCGGCTGGACCAAGAGGAATAAGTCAACATCAACAACACAACAGAGGACATATTCAATTGGCGAGATTTGTGTCTGCGAAATGTTTTTTTCTCTCTTAATACTATTGTATTATTTTCTTTATACTATAATCTATTTTTTTTACTTAATACTATTTTCTCCACCACAAATGCTGATGTTTTCACATTTTTCAGCCATCGTAACTACTGGTGGGTTGGTCTGTTCGGTCCTCATGTCGGCGCCATTATTGGCGGCTGGATCTACTACTTGGGTATCGAACTGCACTGGCCAGAGACCAAGGAAGAGGAAAGGAGAGGGGAGCATCACGAATTGACGATGAATCTCAACGGTAAGAATTTTTAATTTAATATCTTGAGTAAGCCTATTCAGTTAATTCCTAGTTGGAGTTGTTGTACTGGTATAGGACCTGTTAGACGCGGAAAGAAATTCAGGTTTATCACCAAAGAGCGAAACCTTTCGAATATGGCAAAACCCTTTCATGCACATTTTGGATTTACTTCTAATAGCTATTTTTAGAAATCCGAGTCAATGTGCCAAAGACATTGGTAACGCTATGCTATAATGGCTGGTCTGTTTATAAGCGACTTTTGGCAAGTTTGAAAATGCTACGTTGCTATACCTATCGAGTTGTATGAAATATGAACTGAAAATGTTTACCACATTTTAGCATTTTTGTTACTATGGCACCGTAACGCCAAATCGGCTCGGTCATTATATTATAGAGGTTCCAAAGTTTTTTTTTTAAATGTATTTTAATTTAAGATACTTTTTAAAAAAGCTCTATTACTTTTAATGAGGTAAATTTTTGTAGTTGCTAATGCTGGGAATATATTATTTCTAGTTTGGATAATTATTTTTTTTAGTAATGCGTAATGTAATTTGCAAGTGATTCATTATAAAAAAAGTAATAATCAAGAGTTTTCTATTCGCAAGCTTATAAATTTATTAAGGTGATGCGCTTCTCTGGCAAGTATCGGTTTACTTATAGCGCTGAAGTAAAAAAAAAAACTTTAAATAAATTTTAAGGAAAAACTTAATTTATTATTCATTTTGTATCGTGCTTAAAATTAAAAACCTTCAAGAAGAATACTAAATTTTTACCACGAGATGAACGAACGCAGTTAATATCAGAATTTAAAATCTTTTTTAAAGTTTCGATTTCAGAAGAACGCAAAATTTTTAGTAGCTCAGTTAAATCAATCAAGATTAAGCTTTTATTAGAAAGATTAAATTATTAAAAAGTATTATTATCAGAAATTAGTAGTTAATTTTTGAGTTAGTCATAAGTTCAATCTCAAAACAGATTTTCAATTAAAACTAAATTAACTATTAACCGAAATTAAACCAACTATGTCGGACAAGAAAGCCACAAATGAGGACAAGAAAGTCAAAGATGAAGATTGGAAGAATGCGGACATTTATGGCAGTGGGGTCAGTACCAACAGGATCGTCACAAGATCTCAGACGGCTTTTTTGAGGATCGATAATTCGACATCGAACCTGGACTTAATCGCCAATGCAAGTAAGCACCAACCTCCCGGCCAACCACACTTGATGGAAGCATTGAAAGGAAAGAATGGCGCCATACCGAGGACCATAATCACCAGGAGCATTGGAAAATACATCGAGGTGGACAAAGATCTTGTACAAAAGCTGGATGTCTACAAGAAGTACGAGCCTCCACAAGAAAAGAAAGCTGATGTAAAAGAAGAAAAGGCTGCTGTAAAGGAAGACAAGGCAGATGTAAAAGAAGAAAAACCGGGTGTAAAAGAAGAAAAACCGAGTGTAAAAGAAGAAAAACCGGGTGTAAAAGAAGAAAAACCGGGTGTAAAAGAAGAAAAACCGGGTGTAAAAGAAGAAAAACCGGGTGTAAAAGAAGAAAAGGCGGGTGTAAAAGAAGAAAAGGCCGATGTAAAAGAAGAAAAGGCGGGTGTAAAAGAAGAAAAGGCGGGTGTAAAAGCAGAAAAGGCGGATGTAAAGGAAGGTCAAACAATCAAAAAGGGATCGATCCGCTTTTCTTAAGAGTCTTAAGAAAAGCGGTATATGATTTCGCGGCAACCTTGTTACAATTGAAAAGCTATGACAGCATTACAGTTATTACGACTTAAATTTTCTTGGAAATGCATGAAGAAACCATACGATTTTTTTTATAAAGATTAGATATATTTATTACTATAGAAGAAATATTGAACAAAATGAAGGCACCCCCCCCCCCCCCAAGATTAATTACGCTAAAAGTATAAAATGATGAAGATTTGGTGAAAGTATGATGATTGAAGCGTCTTATATCGTTAAAAGAAATTAGAAAGACGAATATTTTTGTGACTTACTATCTAATTTCGAATGTATTGTTAAAATTTATAAATAAGTTTAATGATGAAACGTGTGTTTTTCTTAATAACAGTATTCTATTTGTAGATTTTCGCATACTTAAACTTTCTTTTTATTCGATCTTTTAAATTTTTAATGTTGATAGCTAAGCAGAGATAGATCTAAGGACTTTAAGTGCATTTTCACTTAACTAAAATTCAATATTCTCTATAAGTTTTGAGTTTTTAATGTATCTTTGAGAAGAGTCTAATATAACTATAAAATTGAAGACTTTTGGCTCTTCATTTTCAAAATCCAAAACAGTTATTGAGTTATTTATAAGTATGAATTCGCTATTTAAACAAATCTGCACGTTCTCTAAATTCGAGCATTTTTTTTAAAGTTCAAACTGCCCTTTGACAACAAAAAATTTCCACTGAAAGTAACCAAACATTGGGAACTCCTATTTTGATGCTTTGGCGATATTACATTTGCGGTTTGAACTAATTTTAAATTGAAATAAGTTGTATTTCTGATAGAAACCAATTGCAATCCTTTACAACAACGGCGGTGTGTGTTTTGGCGAAATGAGCTCTCTTGGAAAATTTTAAACGATTATTTCTAGAAAAATATCGATTGGCTAGTTTTTTTCGTTTTGACACCAATGTTTAAAATCGATTCAATTTCAAGTATGCAAAGCATTTCCAAAACGTCAAAGTTGTTGGTAAACTTCGGTTTAGATGATATTTTGTCGTATGCGGAAAAATTAAGCGAAATTGTGGGTAGCAATTTAACATGATTCACGAACAGAGAGAAGCGTTAGTTCTAATGAAAGAAAAGTTTGGACACAACATTCGTTTTAGTAAGGTAAGAAACTATCATATTGTTGAAAACAAATTTTATTCCACTAGGGCAGGGGTTCCCAACCTTTTTGCACCTGCGTACCACTTGACTTTTTGAGAAATTTTGGAGTACCACCAAACCAAAATATTTTATTAAACGTATAATATTTACCCTTCTAAAAGTTTTCAAAGGATCTTCAAAGGATCAAGGATCTTTCAAAGGATCTTTTCAAAGGATCTTTCAAAGTTTTCAGGAATTAAATTCCTGAGAAAACTTCATACTTAATGGTTAGATATTTGTTTATTTATAACATGCGGTTAATAAAGAAGAAATAAAAAGATAAAAATTGTATTAATTTACAGTTTTATTTATTATCCTTATTTCTAAAATCATACAAATAAAAGTATAGTACAAACTCACAAAAAATTAATGTAATTACAAAATGTACTTTTATAGTCTTTAGTTCGAAACTTGTTGTTTGCCTGTGATTAAAAATCAACATTAGGAGTAATGGGACTTATTTTCACTCTTAAGTACTCTTCAACACTTATTCTGCTTCTATGTTTATTTTTTATGTACAAGAGTTCAGAAAATCAACTCTCACACTAGCAACTCGTAACAAATGGCATCAAAAAGAGCAGAGCTTGCCGGAAGATCAAAGAGTGCTAGGTTTTACTTCCGATCCAGATGTTTATTAAAGATTTCTCTTTAAAATGATGTTAATGTTTAAAATAATGAGTTATATGTTTGCGTGATCACTGCACATTCGTACAGAAGCTACTAGTAGCATCATGTTGCTCACATGACTCACGCGTACCACCTGAAATTTTACCGCGTACCACTGGTGGTACGCGTACCACCGGTTGGGAACCCCTGCACTAGGGCCATAAATGAAAACAAATGGAACCGTTGCCACTACCGACGTGAAATATGTCCATTGCTGAAGATACACAAAACATGCGCGAAATAACTGTGTATTGCATGTTAAATAAGTATTTAGTTAAGCCAGAATGGCAACACCCAGTTGCGATGGTAACCATTGGTAACCTAAGAAAGATGGAATGTCGGATTTTAGCAGTTCTAGTAGTAGCTGTTACTGTAACTTTACTTTGCGCCTATGTTTTCAAAACTTATAAATTTTATTTCGATAAAGAAATTCTGTTGAGAAACCATTTTTATTTTATTTAAACTTTTTATAAATTTATTTTATTTTCGACATATCTATTCAACAAAACTTTGTAGTGTACCTGGCGAATCAGAGCTGTTCTCAGATCCTTACTTCTCTGCTTAGTACGGCGTAATATTATTTTATAGGGTTCATTTATGTAGCATTTGTGAATTCTTGAGTTTATTGATATATATATATTCTTTTTTCAGAAAGAAAATCTGCTATATAAAAGTTCATATTAGTCCTTTAAAAGAACAACAAGAAAATGTGTGCAGATTGCATAACTCATCAATTGTGAAGCATCGGCAAGCGACAATTGGTTGCTTTTCATAGTGTATAGACTTTTATAGTGTCTGAAATGTGGTGCAAAAATACTCATTCTTTATATTTTTGTGTACGGCGAGAGACAATCCTGAAAATTATTTATTTCAGAGAGTGGAAGAAAATGCGAAGGATGTGTCCATCACCACTAGTCATTTCTTCATCTGTCGTGGTAATTTATAGATGCCTGCACATGCGAAGGCAACCGACATTTGTCGAAAAAATGGTCACCCTTGATTTTATCAATCGCTATTGAAAATTAAACAATATTTTAAAAACATACGTGACGTAACAGAGCATTTAGATGTCCCGGGGCAAATGACTATGAGTCGGCCATCTTGATTGTTGCGATATTCTTCGGGCAGACACGCATTCGCATACCTCAAGTTGGTTGAGTTGAGTTAAATTACTGTCTCACTAGAGCAACACGAGGGCTATGGGAATGTCTCAGATGATGTAACGCTCCTGTTGCGATTTTTTCATGTCGTGCGATTTCATTGATTGTTTCGGTTTCACTCTCAAAATGACCGTTATAGATGAAAAGAAACTTTCTTCTTTCTATGCAAGCTTTCTCTAACACATGTCTTGAACAACCAACAGCACAGCAAGAAGTTGGTAATTAAATATTTAATAAGTTAAATATTCCTTAAAAACTCATTTTCTAATACCAAAACAAAAGTAATTCCAGAAAAACATATGAAAACACACCGTTGGAGTTGTTGCGATCCATGACGTGAAACAAGCCTATTCGGAATTGTTTATGAAAGAAGTGATATGAATCGCTAAATTAAAAAAAAACAAAAAAAACACAGGCAAGTTGATAGGAAGGTTTCCATATAAACTTCTTTTTCAATATATTGTGAAAAAAAGGAGCGTGGTGGGAAATTATTTTATTAACTAACCTCATTTCCATTAAAAAATTTATAGATAGGTGAATGTTTTAAAGGCAGAAAGACGACGATAACTTTTATGTAAGTTATATAGTTTCAGAACCAGAATAAATTTTGGTGTAAGGGTTATGCCTAGGAGCCTAGGCCCTTTTTTCGATGAAATTATTGGCTGTCGCATGTTTGTAGGCACTTTAAATACTTATATAACTTAATAGACTGCTTTTATTGTATTAAATGGATTGCAAATTTTTTTTTCGCTGATAAATGAATTTTTTTTAAATGAAATTTCTATACACAGCTGGAAACAACGGAAAAGCTGGAATTTAACACTGTTTTATTAATGCTTGGTAATAGAACTTTTAAGATGAAGTAAATTTATTATTTTAATTATTTTTCCATAATCAGAAATTTACAAGATTTTTTACTAGTATTTCCTTTTTGAAATTTCTTAAGTTAACAATTTTAGTCAAGATATACTTTTTAATTATGATTCTTGAATTATATATAACGCCTATATGTAATGCGTTCTTTTATAGAGATTTTTCCAGTTTACTATAAAATCCAGACTGTATTTGTTATTATTTTATAATATGTACGAATGAAAATGAAAATTGGACATATTTGCAACACATCTAAATGTTTATGCATACTTAAATTTTTTTTATAGCTTTTAGTTTTTTTATATGTTCCTGATCTGATGTAAAAAACGACTTTTAGCAAAATAAGTGTCTTTAATAATAACACATATCATATTTGTATTTAACGATAAAGTAGGCAATTATGTGTGAATAATGAATTACATATATTTAATAAATTGCTTATTTCCTTTACTTGTGCCATTTTTGCATAATTTTTCACTTATTTGCTAGAGAAGAAGTCTTTTAGGTTAATTTTGGAATTGGACAGTAAGGGCAATGCACAACAGGGAAAAAAACACCTACACACGAAAAGAGACTAGAAAAAAAAATCCGATAGATTTTCAAATACATATGAACTTTAAGCACCAATTTTTTTTTCCTTCGTAATATTAAGTGGCATTTCGAAAATGCTAATAAAGGCTGTGAGAAAAGGTTACCACCCTTTTAATTTTCTGTTAATATTTACAATTTAAAAGAAGAAAAGTAGGCTAAAAATTCTCTGCACTAACAATTTTCAATTCCGGAGAAATCTATTTAATTTTGTGTATTAGAACATTTATTTTATTTTTAAAGGATATCTAAATAAGTATGAAGCTACTTACCTTTTTAAAAAATCGTTTCATAAACGAAAATGTTTAAGTAAAAAATATATACATAATAAATTATTTAAAAAATTTATTATTTTATATTTATTTTCAAAATATACACTACAACTTATAAAAAAATTTCTGCGTCGGCCGGGAGTCGAACCCGGGTCAACTGCTTGGAAGGCAGCTATGCTAACCGTTATACCACCGACGCTTGTAGTAATAAGAACATCTCAGTGATCAATTGACAACAAATACGTTATGAGACGTCCATTTCGACCAGGAAGGTCCAAAAGGAAGAAGATTCACAGACGCAAGTAAAAAAAAACCTGAATGTTTTTTCCTTGTTTCCAGTCGATAAGGAAAAGTTAAGCGTTCCCCTTCTTTCACTTACCAATCTTCCATTGAGGCCTAAATTTTAGTTTATTTCATGCTAAATGTTCTGAACCCTCAAATTTAATTAAAAGAACAGATAATCGTTCAAAACTTCTGAAAAACTATGATTGAATTAGTTCTTTACTTTTTTTAATTAACAGAAATTGTTCCAGATTAATTAAGTTTAGTAACCACACTTAGAAAATTATACTCATTGGTTAAATAACAGAAAGACAGGTTAAATTAAAAAATCAGTGACTCATAGTCAAATTATACGAAGCATTTAAACAAATAACCAAAATATATAGTTACATTAGTTACACTGGTCAGTTAACATAAATCAAAAATTTAAAATTGTCTTTCTGGCAACTAACAGGTAGGAAATGGTACAGGTAGGAAATGGAAACAGTAGGAACTACATAAGATATAAATTCCAATAAAAAATTTAAAACTAGTGAAATAAATGTCATTAAAAATAACTAGATTAGTCAATAAAATTTTAACCAAGACATTGCTGCTACTAATTTTAAAAAAAAGTCATAATTTTACTTTGTGAGAAGTTCTTATGCAGTAAGTTTAGATGTAAGTCACCATTAAGGACAAAAATTACCACACTTGACGATAGATTGAATTTTGTAAAAAGAGTTATCAAAGGACCCTCATTTGAATAAAATGATAATAAAAGATCCACAATTGCATGTTAATTTTTTACGTTTGTATTTAGCTGACTAGTTTTAGTATTCAAATATGAAAACAGATGAGATTTAGAATATAAATATATATATATATAATATATATATATATATATATATATATATATATATAATATATATATATATATATATATATATATATATATATATATATATAATATATATATATATATATATATATATATATAATATATATTTTATATTATAATATTATATATAACTTTACTGCATATTAATATTAATATAATATATATTTTTATATATATAATTAATATATTAATATATATATATATAATTAATAAATTAATATTATATTATTATATAATATTATTAAATAATATAATATATATTATTTATATAAATATATAAAAAATATATATATTATAATTATATATATATATATTATATATATTTATATATATATCATATACTATATATATATATATATATATATGATTATATAGATATATGGAATATATATATAATTAAATAATATGATTAATTATTGAATATTATTAGAATAATTAAACAAAAATATTTTTTACTTATAGTAAAAATAGATGCTTAACACAACAAAATCTTTTTTTTAGTTCCTTTTAGATTGTCTAAATTGTAATTTTATGATTATCTTTCTATAATAAAAATATAAACATCTTCTTCGGTAGGTTTTAAAAAAAACTAATAAAATAGTATCATTAAAAGAGTTTAAGGGCAAATGAGCCCGATTGTCAACAGGTCTTCAAACCAAAGTACCACTGTATTAATCCAAATGGGAAAAAAAATTGTAAGCCACATTTCCCCAGCTATAGTGTGAATTTTACAAAAGGTGTATTTATTATGTTATAAATGTAGCTGACTTACAGGCCACTTTTTGAAAATGGTTCCAATATTTTTTTAAACTTTCAATAAATAATTTTACACAAAATATTCTACTGTAAGTCAGCTACATTTATCATATGAAAAAAGAAAAGTTTGTAAAAATATTCGATACAGCCGGAGAAATGTGGCTTAAAAAATATTTTTTTCCTGTTGGATTAACACAGAGGCACTTTGGTTTGGAGACCCGCGGTCAATCCGGCTTATTCGCTCTTAAGGATTTGATCCCTAATCATTGTTAAGAATCAATTTGATCCCTAACAATGTTTAGAAAATGCATGTTAATTGTTTCATGAAATGTATCTGAAAGCTCCATCATATAATTTAAGTTCTCATCAACTTTGAAATTTTGAATCGGTCCCTTTAAAAGCATTCTGAAGAGTTCTGGATTATGAGCATTATCCAGAATCACATTCTGCATATGCTTTAGGACAGCCACAAAGAAATACAAAGTAAATTGACCTGAGAACAGCACATTAAGCAACACAAAGTGTGATATCTCAGCAAAATCTAAGTAATTCCAATAACATTGCTGACTCCAGTAGGTGAATATAAGTGATGGCGTTATTCCTCGAAACTGCATAGCAGAATAAAGTTCGGGTAAGGATTGTTTTACAATAATATCACATAGCTCGCAAATCACACTTTGGATAGGGATAGAATCGCTTGAGAAATTGTCAGAAATGTAGGCTTGATATTCAGTCCATACAAATAAAGAAGCACTGGATTTAGTGAAGTTTTGTAGGAATGACCATGCCATATCGACATTGCCTTTGCACATTAGATAAATTGAACATGCAAAGATGTCAAGTTTCTTACTTTCTTCGTTTTTTATTAGGCATTTAGTGGATTTGAGTAACCATTCAAGTTTACTAGAATCAACGTCTGATATTAATTTCAAATAAATACCATATCTTTTAACTAGTTCAGAGCCGACTAATTCAGTTTTGTGCAATGTACAGCCGAAATCATCTAAAACTACAGGGTCCATTATTTGCAAATAATTTATATCAGATTGTAATGAGCCTAAGCTTTTTTCTATAAATTGATAAATCAAATTAGGAGATATTTGACTTTTCGATTGCATGATAGATATAAAATCATTTTTAAAATCAACTATTTCATGTTCATCGGCCAATAAAACATCATTTTCACATGGGTGACAATGATAGAAATTTCCTGGCAAAGGCAGTTCCATCAAAAAAGGGGAATTATATACATCATCACTATTGTCAAGCATTTCTAAAGGTAGAATTTTCTCTCCAGAACCACCAAAAGCATTCATTTTTACCAATATGTGATTTTGCAACATTGATATCGGATCAATCAGTCGTTTATCATCAATCAACGGTTTACCGTCAATCGATTCTTTATTATCAATCAGCGGATACTGTGATTGGCGTTCGAGAAGTAACTTGGTAAGCTTAAATTCGCTTTCAAGCATACAAACAGAATGAACAGAAGTGCAAAGTAAAGAAATTATTTGAAGAGCAAGCACAATGTAATCTTCTTGTTCAACACATTCAATTGAAGCACCAGTGAGCATTAGTACTTGATGAAACAAGCATAGTATGGGATCTGTATTAGAAAGAGTATTTTCTGACAATGGTAAGTCACAGAAAACTGCAGGCAATAGAGTTTCTAAAACTAATTTCAAGGAAAACATGTCCTCTAGATCATTTGTTTTATCTTTCAATTGCCAAATTATAGAAGATAATCTAAAAATAAAAGCTTGATTCATAATAAATTTCGTACCCAATGCCGAACTTAAAGATCTAGATAAGATTGACAGATCAACAGGACACACTGAGTTTGCGATTTTGATGTCTTTTAAAATCTTTTCCAACAAAATATTGAGGTATGCTTCGTATGCTGAAACATCGGAGCATATGATGTTTCGAACTGGCTTATTGAGAAAAGCAACTGATATGTCTAAAATATTGTTTTCTACTTCTGAAATAACAGTTTCTTTTTTTAACAAAGTGGATGAAAGGGATTTTAAATGATTAAATTCCTTTACTTTTAACAACCATTGGGATATAATTTTAATAAAACCATTATTCAAAAACAAATAGGAGGGTATTTGAAACACTATTTTCATTAAATTTATGCATGAGTTAACAACACAAATAACTGGATTAATAGTTTCATCATTGGTAATTGAAACATCCAAACATTGATTAAGGCATTTAAGTAAAAAATTACTAATACTTTGTTGTGATTCTGGAGAGCAAATAACATTACTTATGCCACCATAACTTTTACTAAAACATCTCACTGCAAGGTAGATCACATTTAAATTGCTGTCTTCTGATTCAAATCTTGAAAAAAACATGTTGATGAGTAAATCATTTGTTGAAAGTTCCTCATTACACCAAAAATATAACCATTTACTGGAGAAAAGATCACAAGCAGCAACACAGCAATTAAAACAAGAGCTATTACACAGCTTAACTGTACAATCCATTACTGTACAAAGCACGCCAGTCCATGAATTCAAAGTACTATCGGTTGTCATTGAATCAAATATGGCTCGGCCATCACAGTAGCCCAATAGATGGGATAAAAAACAAACAGCGTGGGTGATTTCTGCTATCAAATGTGGCTTCTGACAACAATCCCCCTCAAAATGATTATCCTCAATAGAAAACTTTTTACACATACCCAAAACAAAATGTAAAATAACATGTTTTTCTTTTAAGGCATTCAACAGAGAAGCCCTACTTACATGTCCATGCAATAAACTCTTCAACCACTTTGCTTCGGGATCGCACATTGCAATGCATGTCCAAGTGGGAAAACTATTCTCTGATTCACTGATGGCTGACAAGATCTCCAAACTCTGCGTAGTTATACTTTCGATCATTGATTGAGGATACCGAAGCCAATGGGTAGATATATTTTGGAGAAACTTATTTAGAATTGAGATTATCTCTATGGCACATCGGCACTTATCTGCTTCAGTTTGATCGAGCTCCGGTAAAAATACTTTTAGAAAAAACTTTATAAGGCTTTGATAGCTTTCTAAAACCACTTTTGCCTCGGTGCAGGTCAACATCTTAATATACAGCCTCAAGCTCTGGACTCTTAAGAAAATAATAGGACTAGACAAGGCCTCATGCAAACCATTCTCAACCTCAACCCACAAGAAATGATGAGTCAGATGTTCTAAGGTTGGCAACCTATACAAAGTCCCCAATGCTTCTAATTTCTCTGCGTTTGTGCCCGATTTCAACGATTTGGTGACAACAGCAAACTGATCGGGGCTCAAGAAATCGATCGATGAGCCGTTGACACTTGAAGCTGAACTGCATTGGGAACTGTTGCCAGGTTTCTCCTGTTCGGGAACGTAAGATTCTTTGTCTTTGAGCAGTAAATTGATGTTTTCGAGGAAAGAGTTTACAAACTGAGGGAATGATTCCGATTCTAGTATGTCGTTGCTGATTGAGGAAACAACATGATTGGTGGAAGTGGAGTCTTCTTTGTCAAAGGATTCTTGAATCTTGTTTGATATACTGTGGCCATATTTGGTTTTAACTTGACTTTTCAAGTGATGTATCAGAAGAGTTTTGAAGCTTTCTTTGTTTACTAAGGTTTTGTAATCCATCTGAAAGAAATAAAATTGTATGTTTGAACCTTGAATGTTACATAAATGTTAGGTTTTGACATTAAAAAAAAAGTTTCTGTTTTGATATGACATATCAACAGCTCAAATATTAACCTTAAGAATAATAAAAAGTGTTTAAAGCTATATTTTTGCACAAGAAATACATGTCTGAAACTTATAACGATTTTATGGTAGTTATACAATTTTGGTAAAACATTATGAAATTTTTAAAAAGATTTTCCAGAATGAAATACTTATTAGCATTTTTATTTATAGTACCAATAAATAAAAACGCATCACAATTACAAAAAATCAATTTAACAAAATGAATTTAACGCTAAAAATAATTTATTTTTTTTACTGCATATTAACTTTTTTTCACAAAGCTGAAAATAGTGGTGAATGTGAGAGCTGAAATTTTGCCAATTTGATATGAACATTACAAACAGTTTAAAAAGTAGTACATATTCTACTGAAATTAAATATCTAATTAAAAAGTTATCTTTGCATCAGCCAAAATCAAGTCTAAAATGGACACAAGCTTCATGGCTTGTGCGGATTTTAACACTGTTGAAGCCAAGATAATTTTGAATGCTTCAAATAAGATAGTATTAATGTAAATCAGCTACATTCTATTAAATGTATTATTGTTTTATATTCAATGAAATGTTACAGAGAAAGAGTTAAAGATAGTTCAAATTTTTTATTACTATCAGCAAATTTTTTTACTTGGGGGGGGGGGGGGTGAAATATTCATGACTATATGCTGGACTTGAGAAAAAAAAAGCGATAGCCATGAAAATAAGTGCATTTACAGTATATCTAAAAGTTATCCTTATTGAAAATTCAAACAAGTTTTTCTCGTAGATAAAATTACCAATGTTTTAGAGAACAATATCTGGTTAATTTTAATTTGACGGTACTTCTGTCACCAAGGGATTTGGCGCTTTTGTAGAGGACGATAAACATTTTTTTTGGTGATATTGCATTTTCTGGCGAAATGCGTTGTGGCTAGGTGGCTCTGGTTATACTTGCGTGGAATTGTGGGTAGGTTGCGCGGATGTTGTGGGCATCAGCATTATTTTGTTATAAATTACTATTTGTTCTATCCTCATTTCGTGTGGTTGTGAACGAGAATTTTCTCTTGAGACAGTTTTTTTCATTTGTTTTGTGAAACAAAATTGCCCGTCGCCCCAAACGATTGTTTAGGCTTTCAATGGACCCTTCAATACTGCTCCATGTTGGATACTGATGTTTTTTTAGAGAAAATAAAATTGCCTGGGGCCCCAAACGAGTGTTTAGGCTTTCAATGGGCCCTACAGTACTGCCCCATGTTGGATACTGATGTTTTTTACAGAAAACAAAATTGCCCGGAGCCCTAAACGCGTGTGTTATGGATTGCCACTATTGGCCCAATGTGTAGTGTTGTCAAAAGCAAACCAAAACCGTGAGTTTGGTTTGTTTTGTAAAAAGCAGAGCTAGTATAGCTCTTACAACCAATTCGATGAAAATAGGGTTAATGCATCGCCGTGAAGGAATCTGGCAACAGGAAAACACACGAGTTTTGTCAAGTTGGCAGGTTTTTGGAAATGTGCCGAAGCAGTACCGTAGGATTAAAATTTACCCAATATCTCTAAAATATGTTACATATATATAAATATTTAAATGAAGCTGAACTACTAAGTTGCTGTTTCTTTTAAAAATTCAGTTAATTTAGATTTTCAAAATCAAAACTAAGAGCAAAAAATTATGAAACAAGCACAAAAATATCAGGAAGACATTTTGAAAAGCATACTAATATATCTTAAAAACTATATTTGCATTAATAAATTACCATCATGCAAAAGTTAAATAACAAAACTTTAATCATATCTAAAAAGTAAAAAGCAAGAAATTTTAATACTAATAACCTTTATATATTTCACTTTGGCAACTTTTCCTTCTATGTAATTGGTTTAACCAACAGTCTCCAGCATTCTACATGCTTTTATTGTTCCTTCTGAAAAGATATAACATAATAAAATCAAAAGATAAATCTTGTACATAAATTAGTTTAATTTTTTCGTTGTGACAGCATCACGCCTGGACTGATTTCACTAATTCTTTTTTCGTTGTGTTTGTTATTGTCAGGAGAATATTCTTAATGAATGAGTTATTTGAAATTCGAACGGGTGTAGGAGTGCAAAACATGAGCCGATTTCTCCATAGGAATAGCATTGTAAGATTAGAATTTATACTTTTTATTTCGATTTAAAAGAAATTTCAGCACGTTCAACACGAACGAAAATTAAGTATAAGCACGTCAGAGCATGTGAGTTTAATTTGTAGGATTTTTATTTGAATATCATTATTTTATTTATTGAATTGAAATCTTTTGATTTTTTTTTTCCGAATTTAATTTAATTGATGTTTATAAATGGTAAGAAGTGAAGATATCGCTACAATGTATCATGGCAGTAAAGGCGATTACTATTCTAGATCTGATGAATACTTCTAAGAAATGTTAATTCCCTCTACGTATAGCGTAAAAACTTTATGTTTATGAAACTGTCAATTTGGTACAGATATGATATGGCCAATTGAATGTTGGCATGAGCGGCTTTTGGCGAAGTTAAAATTTGAGCGTAGGGTAGCTCTAGCTATTCCCATCCAGTTGTATGGGTTAGGGTTAGTTTGAATTATTGTCGCACTAGAGCTATACAAGAGGGATATTGGCCACGAGCGTTTTTATGTAGAACCACAGTCATGTGATGAGCCAACACCTGATCAGGTATCTAATGCAACTTTTACATCGTACGCAGCGTCTGGACTTTGAAAAATATTTAACGTGCACTCCCACCACATGGGTATTAGTCTTTGGACATTTTTGGCTGCATTTGCCAAGGATCGATAAATTTTTCGATCAACTTTCAATTACAATTCAATATTCATAGTAAAGACAAGACAAGTCTGTCGGGTCAGCTAGTCATGAATAAGAATTGTCAAAGATAAAGATATTCACAAATATTTGCCTCAAGGAGTTTTAAATTGCATTACCGCAACTATTTAAATTTGTTGGAGGTTAAGGACACATGGAAGCTAAAACTTGTATTTGTAGTCAGCTTGGTAAAAGCGAGAATGCTAGTACATCATCACATTTGAGGGCTTTTAGATTTTGTAAGCCAACTTAAGGAAAATCAGTTTGGAATTCAGATGAAATTTTTACCCGCTAGAAACATGATTAAAGAAAACATGACCAACTCCTCTTTGATTAACAAAAGCTGTATTCCTTAATACTAATTTTCAGGGATAAGTAAAAAATAGATTCTACCATTAACAACAAACGCAAGAAAATTTGTCTCTCCAAAATGAGTTTTCAACTTAAGTTTATCTAAATAAGCACAACAATAATAACTGAATAAACAATATCGAAAATAAAAATTAAGAATTAGCCTCCAGGAAAATACTGAAATTATATAAAGATACTTGAAAAACATAGCAAAGAAATAGGTTTGTTGTTGCTGATCCCTGTTGCCCAGTAGAGCTAGACCAGGTCTATGATATGAATGTTTGGATTGAAGTATGTTTCTTTTAGCAGTGCGTACATCAGATTTGACAAACACAGAATTTTTGTGTTTTCTAAAATAGGCTTATAAATTAAAAAATATTAAATTAACTTAATAAATTCATTGAAACACCTTTTTATTTAAAATATCAAAACTTACAAAGTAAATATGCTCGTTGAACGCAAATTGCTTTGTTTTTGTTTACTATATACATATCACATTCACTGATGCCATCAAACAAGTAATAAAAGTATCGATGGTTGTAAAGTACATTGTACAAGGATTGCATAATCATATTGTTAAAAGTTGAAATCGTTTAATAGTTAAATCGTTTAAAAGTTGAAATAGTTTACAAAAACTTGTAAAAAATAAAGATGTTTATTTTATTTTATGATTTAATAAACGCAGTCCACCATCTGAAATCAATCTTGGATTGAATGTTTGGTGCTGCCATCTATGTTTTTCTAAGAAAATCAAAATTACTAATAAAGGAGCGCGTTTATGTTTTGAAAAAATCATTTATTTTTCTCCTTATTCCCTGTTATTTTAAATGATCAGCATTTTAAAATACTAAGAAGTTTTGGGGTTGGGGGTTTAAAGTAAGCGAAAAACGCATTAGGGGTTGGGTTTGATTCAACACTCCAGCACAAAAAAAAGCCTTTTCGAGAAGTTTAAATTTTATTTACTAAGAATTTTCAAAAATTTTAAAGCTAAATTATTGAAACCTTTTTATTATTTATATTTTTAACACATATAAGTCTTTGAAGAAACTATTTCGTGGGGACATTTTATCAACATGCAAATTAACATATATTTAGATGCAGAGATTATTGGAGTCAGTTCAAATACAAATACAAAAAATAGTTCAGTTTATTTCCTAAAACATTGTGTGCAAGTCGATATCTTATGAACCAGTTACCTCAACAGGTCTACATAAAACTTATTTAAAATTGAGTGCATTAAAAAAGATTTTGCGATTTTCGGTAGACGTCGCCATTATCCAATAACTAGGTAAAAAGGTGAAGAACCATACACTTACACTTACCTTCTCCCCCATCAGAACAACATGAGTTTATAATATGTTCTGCCTGTATCTATAAGGAAAATTACTGACCTTTTAACTGCAAGTATGTTTATAAAAATAGATAAAATTGAAATTTTAAACATAATTTATTTTTTATAAAAAAAACTATGTAGCCCACTGGATATTACACAGTTTCAAATTTATAAGTCAAATTGTTTTGGAATTTAATTGCGCACACTCTGCCTTACGGTAATGATTGGCAACAAACATTGGTGTTGTAATAGAATTGGTTTGTTTCAGGCAACGTGGTTCTTTCCAACTTTCATCAGTGACTCATTCCTTGACTTTCTTCTATCGGAACTTCGATTGTTGCTCTGTTCTCACGTGATATATTGATTCACCAATCGAGACTAAAAAAAAATATTTTCACCCTCAGCATTTCTGTTGCCAATCATGACCTGAAACATTCCCGTTGTAATTGACTCATGTTAAAAAAAAAAGTTTGGTAGATTTGGGTCAGAGGAGTACAAATTAAAATGTTTTAATTGCTTGAACTTTTTAACAATATATTTCGTGCTGTAATCCCAATAACGTTTATCTTCCTTGATATATTTTCAACATTTTGTGGGAATTCAAATCTGCCTTTTATTTTAATAAAACTACAGTAAATTAGAATGTTAATATGTCTGTGGACTTGATCATAAACTGACCGGTGGGCCGGTAAGCAAGGTTCAATCTGCTTCTCATAAGCCTGCACGCTGAAAACAAACTAACAAAAAAAATTTCATCATGAGTTGTCACGTGTTTATATTTTTCAAGAAATATGTTATTCTAGCCTAAGCGCTAGTTCCGGATTTTACCGTAATTCATTCCCCAGTCGATATAGCATCACCAGAAACTTCAAAATTTCAAGAGTAAATAATTTTTATCGATATTCAAAGTGTTTCATTTGAAAATTATTTCAAGATCAAATCTTCAAGAAAGCACCAAATTCCAATTTTCTAAACAAATCAGGTCAATGCCTGAGTCGAAATCAAGCTAAAATTAAGGTGGAATCTCAGATAATTTAAAAATTTGCTGAAATTTTGGAGGACTCTCTTCAGCATTAAACATAATAGGAACTAAAATTTGGGGGGCTCTAAAACGTGGGGGCTCTAGGCCTGGGCCTAACCGGCCTTACGATGGATCAGGCCCTGCTTATGTATACTTAACAACAGATAAATGCAGCTATCCTCTTCATGGATATCGATACTAAGTTTGCAGTGAAAAGTTCTGGTTTCTTTACAAAGTACTCACAAGATAAGAAGACAATCCTACGTACTTCAAACGCTTCTTATAACGATAATAGGCCTCTTAAATACAAGATGAAGAACCGATCGGAAGAGATAACTGAAATAGTAGTATTTGGATAGAAGTGGGAAAACTCTAAAAAACCGTTGGATATTTACACGATTGATACCGAGGTTCGCAAAACTTAAGCACCTCTCGCTGGTGACCAAATACATATTTGCATATTGATCAACTTCAGTTGAAGAAGTGGAGAAAAAAAGTGGGGGATGCCTACATTTTAGATGAAAGAGTTCCGCTCCCCACACAGTTTGATATGTATTAACTTATTTTGCTATTTTATTTTGTCTTAAATAAGTTAATAAATATCATAATTAACAAACATATACATTTACTAGATTTATAAACACGGGCGTACCCTTAATAACGGTGATTTGCCTTTTATGCAAACTTTTATTTTATGTCAATCGATCCCCTCTCTACTGATCAGCACCCCGCAGGATATCATAATCTAACTTCATTTTGATATCAGCATTAGTTTTAAAAAAAAAGAAAAAAAGTGCATGTCCGATTACATACAGGCCCTTCCAGGAGTTTGAGGGCTGTTGCACTAACAAGCTGCAACTGATAGTTTGGCTAAATGAGAACAACTAAATCTAAAAAAAAGGTTAAAATTGTCCTTTGTTTTCTTTTGTTAAAAGTGTAAAATAGTTAAGTAAACAAATGAAGTGGGGGACGAATTTTAGTGTTACTATAAATGTAACACTAAAATTGGGGGTCCGAGCCGTGATTGAACAATTATTTCCAAATATCCCTATAGATGTCCCACCCTTCTACCGATGTTCGTACTCCGAGTAGTACGATGACGCGCGGTGTCCGGCAACTGTCAAGGGCATGATGTCCCTCACCCGAGACCGATGTTTCGCCGCTTAAGTCCAGTGGCGTGCTTCCCTCTTCTTGAGCGTCCCTTTACCTGAGTTGGGCAGCGAGGACCCGTTGCCATGGTCTTCGCCGGTTGCCAGGCGATTCTTGGACACTCGTGGAGCTGAACAGAAACCAGAAGTGCTACACCCTACCCCTACCACTGACAGTGATGTCGGCCTAGGAAACAATACAGCTAAGCTTTAAAAACTTTAATTTTTAGTTATAATTAACTATAATGGAACTGTTCATGGACAAATTTTAGAGTTGTAATTTGGTCTGGAATTTTTTTAAAAAATTAATATTTCTGGGAAATTAAATTAATTTAACTGCCCAATAATAGAATTTTTGAAATAATAACTTAATGAATGTTATTATTCAAGTTATTCTCATTTCCGCGCGTAGGAAAAGTAAATAATTGTTCCAAATGCCATAGTTGAAGAAACACCTCTTTCCACTCTATGGTATCTTTTGATAGCAGCTATGTTTGAAATACTTTGGTCAATTATTTGACCTTCAAGATTCAATATGTTTCATAAATACCCGATTACTACCCCTTTATTTCTTTTTAGATAACATCTGCAATTGCTTTTTCGGGTGAAACATAACATTCTTTATTATATAAAGACCTCTATTGAAATATCGTGTGCTATGCAAGCTAGCAAAAGTACCGCAAACCGCTACCCTTGATTGCTCTGTTAATCTGAAGAGAGAGTTATCTAATACTCGTTGTTTTAAACGAAACCTCGCGAGACAGAGATAGGCTAGGCGCCCGGGGACCCCACGCGATCGACTTTAGTCTGATTGACAGGTACGTCACACATATAGATGTGGAGGAATATCGATAAGGACAAAACGGATATTTCGGTGGACTGCGTCGCAATTACACTAGAATCGAACTTTAGAGCTATACAATCGGGTTTATCTAAATTTATTAGAGGTTAAAAATAAAGGACAAACCACAAACCAGCTAATATATCCAGAACTACTAATTCGGCCCATATAAAATTGCGTTTAGAATTATCATCGATTGATATACGACAAGGACACATCTTCAAGAAGTTATAAAAGAACTAAAATAAACCTTCTTTCACTTTAATGCTCATAATAAATTGTAATTAAGAGACGGAACGACATTAAATATAAAGTATCTTATGCTTAAAAAAAAAAGATTAAAATCGGACAGTTAGAAAGAAAGTTGAAAGTGGAACGGACAGATGAACGAACGGGCGGACGAATGGACAAAATGTATAAATTATAGCCCTATGATGTCATCATCCTTTCAAACAAACAGCAAACAAAAACATTTTAAATCGGAAAATTAAGGGCATAGTTTAATGGGCGCATGGACAAAAAGACGGACGAAAAGACAGATTTACAACATTTATATAGGTCTGTGATGTCGTACCTTAATTTCCTTTTTTAAAATCGAATTGATAGAACGGAACTTTAAAGAGGGGTACGGACAGACGGACGAAAATTTCCACCAGGTCAATAACCAACTTTTCATTTTCTATAAAATAATTCTAGAATTAAAAGAAAGTAGCTTAAAAGTAGGGATGCGACACGAATAATCAGTGTGATTACCCTTTTATAACTATACGTACCATTTATAAAACCTTCGATAATGCGTAATTAAATTTTAAATTGGCTGCAAAATTAGAAAAAAATATGAGAAAACGATACTACTGAACCATTTACTCCAAATATGTACAACACTAGTTGTTTCCACTGATACTCAATAATCTGCAAGGTGGTGCTGCAATTCAACTAAAAAATAGCATAATTTAACGAGAAAGTTTGCAAACCTCTGCCTTAGGCTCAACATCACATGGATCTGTACAAGCTTTAACCCTTTAAGACCAGACACTCTTACTAACGAAACGCTCACAATATCCTTATACACTATGATGGTTTTTGGTAAAATTTTCCGACACAACTCGAAATCACCATAGCCTCCCAATATCCTCCATCCATTGAGCTAGAAGAAACGTGGAGTGAGGTGTGTGATTCACTGAACAGGGCAGCAAACGAGCCGGTTCAATAACGAAACGCGGAGGAATACACGGCACTGCAGCAGAACGAACCGGGCAGAAAACCTAGAAACTTGCCTATTTCGCTATTGGGTTCGACTTTGCTGGTTCTTAGTTAGTGATCCACATGGTTATTTCTTAAAAAAGTTGGAATTTAAAGTTAAAGAAAATTAATTTTTTTCGAACTAAAAATTTTAAAATACATTTAGGACTTTAGGAGCCCAAGTCAATATGATAGAGGGGTCTCATACAAGCATTGTATACAAGTGTAGGGAAAATAGTCCTTTTCTGCCCTGTTCGCTCAAAAGGGTGTGAGTGGGTTTTCGGCTCGCTGACACCTCACCCCAGTTTCCCTTCTAGCTCAATGCCTCCATCTCTCACGATGACGTATAGCCGGCCATGTGGTTTTTAAGGGGATAAAGTGTCAATATTGATAAGAGCGAACAAAGCACTTGTTTAATCATAAAACAAGTGACAAAACTCGAATACCTTTGGGCACCGGACACTTCTTGTTGCAACGGAAGTGGTGGTCGCTCTGGGGCACGTGAAAGGGTTGTAGAGAGCGGATATCGAATCAAATCGTCTGTCAATTACGCCCTGATTGGAACTGCTTCATTTGGGAACTTACCCGAAGGCCGTCTTCTTGTCTATGAATAGGTGGAAGTTCGCCTTTAGTTTCCGTTGACTTATTTTTGCTATTTTGATTGGTGTTGTTGTGTTTTTTTTATTTGGAATTGAGTGGGATTGGAAAAAAACAGCGTTAAATAATGAGATGATGAAATGTATTCAATAAATAAATTGAAGAGATTCGTGGAAGAATGTGCTAAGTGACAAAAAGGTGAAAACGAGAACACTAGCATTGAAGTTTTTCGTTTGTACATAGATAAGTTAAAAACGGCACATGCAAAAGGTAAAAAGTGCACTTAACTTAAAGTTAATGAAAATGGGAAATCTTGTTATCTTTAAAGGAGGGAATAACATGTTCATTGACACAAAAATATCAATAATTTTTAAAATGTCACTTAGCACGTTCTTTCACTTAGCTCTTCAATTTTAAAGGTCAGTTTACAATTTATTCAGTCAAAGGTAAATGACAGTTAATAAATACATTTTATTGCATTTTATAAATTTTCTTATTAATCATTAAATTCTAGCCATTTATGGAATAACATTATCGGATTTTTTGTGTCGCAGCCGGCTTTTTAGTTATTTTTATGAAGTCAATTTATAGTCCTGCAAACTTCTAATCAAATGGGTCTAGTAGCTTTGAAGATAATTGCCAATTTATGGCATGTCTCCTTCAATGTTTTTAAAAAAAAGTGCTGACAAAACAAATAGTAAAAAGGAAAATATTTTGTTACCGAAAAATATAAAATTTATTTTGTTAACTATTTAGGTTACCGCAACAAGTAAATTTACGCAACAAAACAACTCAATCCCTTTTATAAATAGTTAAATGACTCTTTGAATTGTTAATGTATTTTTTTTAGTTTCAATGACCTTTTAACCACCAGTTAAACAAAGTTTCTTTTCAACAGTCAATATTTCATATGAAAGCCTTCAAACAGGGCTTGAACAAAATAGTGTACACACATTTCAAGTTTTGATTTTTGTTCGCATTTCTCATAAACTGCTAAGAAATAAGTAAAATTATTTTGATGACTTGTAACACGTGTTACAGCACACATTTTCAAATGGTGACTCAAACGGAAGTTAAAATACACCGTTGAAATACAGATGAAGAGTCCGGCTGAAAAGCCTACAGACAAACAGACAAAAAATATAAAAGATAAGTTCCATAAGTCATACTTTTCTAACAAAAATAATTTCCAAGAGGTCAATACCCACCTTTAATTTTTTAAAATTCTTTTGGATTAAAGAAAAAGTAGGCTAAAAACCATTATCTGCAGGCAATAGAATTACATTTATACTAGTTTAGTTGAACACATTATTCCAGAGTTTAAGTTGCAATCAAATGACGACTTGTTGTTTATCATCATCATTTCAATGACTTTTAAATCACCAGTGAAAGAAATTGTCTTGTTACCAGTTGATTTTTTTTTGCATTTGGTTAAAGGCATGCATTTTTCTCAATGCTGCTTAACAGGATCAATTGGGTTTGTCCGGACGAAAATGAACTGAGTCCAATTCCCACTTTGTTAGTTGCAGCTCCCTGTTTATATAGATCGTTTTAACCAACACAATACCGTTTTACCAACACAATAACTTCAGGGTAGATGACGTGCTTAGAACTCTGAATCTTTTCGGTGAAAGACAGACGCTCTCCAACTTGGACACATCGCTCCCCCAACAGTTAAGATTTTTTTTACAACTGGACTGCCTTTTTTTAGTCTGAAACAAGCCTTTTGCAGACTTGACATATTCCCCCGAACTGAGAGCCATTATATGACACAATCTAGACTGTTCTCACCAACAATTGTAACGCTCATATTATAATAAATCTGAGCTCTCTGTAGGTGTTTAAGTATGCCGGGATTTAATTTTGCCTAGGAAATTCAAGCAAAATGGGTACTCTAGGGATCTTTTACATACCATAATCATATGACATGCATAATCATATGACGATTTTTCCATCCTGGAAATTTACCGACTCAGCCGTGGCTCAAACCCGCAATCTTGAGCTTATTAGGGGGGCATGTCATACCACACAGCCACTGAGGCTCCCGCGATCGAGTCCCGGTATCACTGAAGACCCACCGAGTATATGCGGAGTACATGCTCGTTAAATCTGTTGGGTCCGAAAGTCCTGTGGTCGGTCATTGCGCAGTTTACCAAGGGTACAGGTCCCTGGAGACTATTTCCCTCCCCTTCAGGGACATGTCTAAATTGTGGAGGTGGCGATAGATGGCAGCATCTGTCTTGTATGAGTGTGTATGTCGTGTCCGTCCTTTTTGACGAAGGTTTATAAGCGGGTCTCCGTGACCAAGCACACAAACCTGAAAATATATGTCTACCAACCAACCAACCAACCAGCCACTGAGCCGGCTGTTAAGAAACTATAAAAGTATGAAATTGTCAAAATAAAAATAATTCAAGTCCGAAGTGGACTTGGTTCGTTGTTGCTCTTACTCTTCTAATTTATGTAACTGTGGTTGACAAGTAGTCGCCTTTTCTCACCTCCCAAAGACACGAGAAAAAAACCATTAACTGATTTGGTGAGTGAATTATCTTTACGGTCGGTAGTGTGAGCTTTGGTGTCTTGCTGATGGCCAGACTCATAAACCTCAGATTCTCGCTACGTGGTCTGAATTTAGATGAGTTTGGGTTCTGGAGTTATGTGGGAATCTGGAGGAAAAGGAAGACGTGATGTTTGTTTAGTTTAGTGGATTAGGCTACGATACTATTATAGCTTGGAACTGTGGAAATTGTTTTTTGATACGAATTCATATCGTTTGTGGTCATTGGCATTCTAACTAATATACTGAAGGAGTTCGGAGCGACCCGGTTTTGGTTCTATCTCAGCACCTCTTGCATGTGAGCCCATAGTCCCAGCCTCTGCAATCCATAGTCCACCAAAAGGATTCTAATGGTAGATATGGCTTACTTCGGCTTTATTACTACAATTACTATTATAATCTAAATGACTGGTAGAGTAATTTAAAATTAACCCGTCCCCTGGCTATCAGGTTTTCCAGCAACACTAATATTTAAACAAATTATAAATTTAATAATTTTATTAAATTTTAAAATTTAAAGATTGGAGGAGCTATTTATAACCATTTACTACAGAAACATAATTCTAAAAAAATTACGAAATGAAATTTTCAGTTAATTTTTTTTATTTAAATCTCATGCAGTAAAAACAAGTTTACACTTCAGCCAATTTGCCTATCCCTAAGCGAGTTGAGATCATACAGAAAAATTAAATTTTTCTCTTGTTCAGACGAGGACAAGCCTTGTCCCTGTGAATGTTCATAGGTGATCTGCCAGGATCCCTTGTGATCTGTCAGGAAAACTATAACCATTAACAGATATTTGGCTGTTATCTAAAATTGCTTTGTCATCAGACCTTCTTATGACTTATGACTTGAGTGGGGTGGCCCGTCAGGGCCAAGCACCGCGACCACTGGTCTATTGTACTAACCCCATCGTTTAACCTTGAAGCAGGCCGATTGCTGAAATGAACTTCAGAATATCCCTGATTGATAAGTTATCAACCTCCCAGGCATCGATACAATGGTACCCAAGATACTCAAATCTTTGTGCAGAGTAGTTGTCACATTCGCAGAGAACGTGAAACGAACTTTCCTCAACCTGTTGACAAGCCCTACAGAGAGGGTCATCTTTCACACCCATTATACTCAGATGTCTATTGAGAGCACAGTGACCTGTTAATAAACCAATAGCTGCACGAATCTCTTTCCTGCTAAGGCTAAGTAACTCCTTGGCTCTCCGCCATGGAGCACTCTGATTAAGCTCCCTAGCCTGCCTTTGATCGGCTGCCATTTGCCAATTTGTAAAATTATAGGCCTGGAACAGCCGTCTAATGGTCTTTCTAACAGAATTATGTGGAAGACCTAGCACGGGCTCAGGCCCTATGAAAGCGGTCTTAGATCCTGCTTTTGCCAAAATATCAGCCGTCGGTCCTTCACTTTGTAATATCATTTATCCATTATTTCAATGGGCATGTTTTAGGTCTTAAGTGGCAACAGAAACACTGAAAATGAAAATAAATTCTTTCTCGCACCTTGATAGGGGAATCAGCGTCAAGTGGAAACAGAGCAGCAATCGTAGCACCGACCAAAGGAAACCTAGGAATGAAAGCTGGAAGAATTACGTCACCTGAAACAAGCCAATTGATAATTATTTTCGCAATTCATTTGCACCATTAACCCCGCATCCCCCCCCCCCCCCCAAGAAAAAAAATCAAATAGAAAATGAAGTAATTTTCTTGTCAATAAATTATACATATTATAACCAGCAGTTCTCACATATTAAAACCATTTTAAAAGGTAACTCTTTATCATAACCATCCTAATTTTCTCGTTCCTATA